>JAUMHP010000080.1:13065198-13078750 GCA_032361065.1 Enteromius trimaculatus
AGACAAGCAAGACTCCTAAAAGATTGAGGTGTTTTGTTGTTGAATGTATTAATGAACATAGCAGTAGTCATTTACCCTCTACATCTGAGTCACTGAAGATGCGGAGGATTAACGTTATGTTTGGTTCTGAAGGAAATGCACCCTTGATCAACCGTAATGCGTTTATGTTCGCGAGGATCATTCATGATCCAGCCTCACCTACAGAAGCAGTGAGTATAATGTCTAATGAATCTTTGCAAATCACCTTTCCTAATAATGTGCTAATTAGGACGTTTCACTATGAATACGGCTAAAAAAAAATCTTCAGAGAGTGCCTCGGAAAAGAGGGGCAAGGTCAGCGGAGCTCGTGAAGATTTAAAAGGAAAAGTACAAAGAACAGAACAAAAGAGCTGTTTTTGACAGGGGGAAATTAGCGTTTTATAAACTATCTTTGAGAAATTTTAAAACAAACTATATTACAAACATTCCATTAAGACCCTAAAGAATTATATTAGCTTGTGGAAAATTGGCTTTGTATGACACCTTTAAAAGCAGAAGAAAGAAGCTTCATAGAGTCGGGACAAATACCTAAACAAACTTGCCTACAGCAAACGCCGTGCCAGCATAAAGGCCAATGTATACTTCAACCGTCTGATTGCAAGTCCATTGGTGGCACTGCGCATGTATTCAAGCATGTCCGTCCGCACTAATCTGCGATTGAGTATACATTGAAAGCTGTGCAGACGCGGCTGTGTGCGAGTCGGAACGGAAAGCGGAAAGTGAAGCGCACCCCAGCCCTAAGTCTGGCTACACTGACGCTATAAAGCGATCATTGAAAACCATTTGGAATTTGTGTCAGCACCAGTCGCATCTCACGAGATCTCAAAAGTGTCATTAAGGACATTTATAATTCTACAAATTATTTCCATTTTCAAGATTTTATTCATCAAATAATCATGTAAATGATTTCCACAGTTTAAGCAGTAGAAGCCTAATACATTATATAGAAGAACATATTAGAATGATTTTTTAAAATAATATAACATTTAATGCAGATCACAACACAGATAGATAGATATGCAATTCCAGGCTAGATGTACTAAAATAACTCTGACACTCAAAAAGCAAGACCTAGAGGTAGAAGACATTACAGCAAAGATCAACTGACGAAAACTACAAAGTGAAAATGTCTTGCTGGCGGTCATGTTTACAATAAGCTGCTCTGCCCAGCTGTCTTCCCTCTTCAGGGTGAAAAAGTTTGAGTTAAGCCCCAGTTCTGTTCAAACTCAGAGGACACACTGCAGGCAGAGGCTTACAGGCACACACACATACACACACACTGCTAATGCCAGGTGGCATCCTGCTACTTCAGCACTGCCCAGAGACACACATGAGCAGGTGGCATTTAATGTCTGAGCTCAGGAAAGAGCAGGAGAACCTTGCAGGGGTGAGAAAGAAAAGGAGAGATGTAAGCAAAAGGCCACTGGAACTGTGTTCAATAACACCACTGCTCTAAAGCAATGTTCCTCTTTTTTGCCTGCCCAACCCCTTTGACCAATTATTTACTCGAAATTCATGTTATAGTCTTAACTAATGCTACTAACCTTTCAATTAATGTTGTGCATTTTAAAATATCTCCCAAGTGAAAATCTTTCAACGTTGCTTCTAAATACTCCCACATTAAATTTTGTTTTAATTTTTTTTATTGTGCATTAAAATACGCATGCGATTTGTTTATGCTTTAGTTGTACACAATTTCATATTAATGTAACATATAAGCTCATTAAGGGAAATGTATATAAATAATTACTATTAATTATGATTAATTGCAATTATTTATATTAGCTACCAGCAACTATAGCAGAATTTCCATCAATTGATCTGATCATTCAGCGAACAAATAGTGTAAATTCATATAGACTCTAAGAAGGGATATTTTCATGACCACAGAAAAATGCCTTCTTACTGTATCTGTCACCAGTCTGTAACGTGTATAGTGGTGGAGCAGATGAAGGAGATCGGGAGGCAGGAGTAAAAGTAAAACAAAAAGAACTTTAATAATGAAAACAAAACGTGGAGCAGTATCCAATAACGTATTACACATAGAATACAAGCAGACAAACACTAAGGCTACGTTTAGGGTTGACGGACCAAGCAGAACTAAAAAGACATGGGTTTTATACAGACACTGATTACAAGACAAGACACAGCTGGGGAAAAACACAGGTGAAGGAAATACACAATTAACTAAAACTAGGTCAGGGAAGCACATGGGGAGAAACATAGAGCACATGGGAAGACAAAACAAACATCACATGACACGGGACAGGGCAAAACAAACCAGGGATGTTACACAGTCGCACCTCTTTGGCGCTCTGTGGATCACAGCAGCGGGAACCCTCACCGGAGTATTAGTGTTTCCCCCCGGACCTTTTTCCCCCACGCACCTTGGCCGCTGACATACGCCAGATGTTCGGCATTATCTGCCCTTTAAAAGCAGCATGCAGATGCTTCTTCTACGCGAAGTCTTATTTACTATTGTGATAATTCTGTGCGTTTTTCCTGTTTTATTCTCTGTTGTGATTTTTGGATTGTTTATTCGGACTTTGATTCTCGCTGCCTGCCCTGAACTATTCTGCCTGGTTTTCGGATTATTGATGATCGCTGCCTACCCTGTACTATCTGCCTGTACCAGGACTACGATTTACTGCCTTGTCACTTATATTACTGCCTGCCTGTTTACAGACCTCCGCCTGTTTGACTACTCTCTTAATAAAAGCCGGCAAATGGATTCCGACGACTCTAGTGCTTCATTACAGAAGACTTAGCCACAACAGGATCCAGCGGCCATCAGCAACAGCTTGTGAAATTGACGAAACTCAAGGAGAAACTCGTTCGTTCAGTTTAGGCTTTGACAACACTGCTATGCCTAGTCAACCAGCCAGCCCACCGACTCCGCCTCCTACCCCGGCGATTCTCACTCTCATCAACCCAGCACGTTTGATGCTTCCTGAAAAATACAATGGCTCCCCATGCAAGTGCGAAGGTTTTCTGTTACAATGCAAATTGTATATGAACCAGCAACCCAGCTGCTTTGCCCTAGATCACTAGTGTGTTCTCTACTCACCGGAAAAGCTCTTGAATGGGTTACTGCTCTCTGGAGGGGTCTTGTAAATGACATATTCAGAGACCTGCTCAATCGCTTCGTCATCGTTTACATAGATGACATCTTGATCTATTCCATAGACCTAGAATCACACATCCAGCATGTCCGTACCGTCCTTGAAAGACTCAAACACAGACTCTTTGCCAAACTCACGAAATGCGAATTCCATCAAACCAAGATTGCTTTCCTGGGATTTATAATCAGTGCTGAAGGGGTAGCTATGGATGACAAGAACGTTGCTGCAGTCGTTAACTGGCCCAAACCTCAGAATTTAAAAGAACTACAGCGATTCCTGAGATTCGCAAATTTTTATAGAAGATTCATTAGAGACTTCAGCAAGGTCGCCGACCCACTTACCTCCATGACCAGAAAGGGAACTAAACGCCTACCTTGGGACACAGAAAGTGAAAGAGCCTTCCAGGAACTCGAGTCACGATTCACCACGGCCGCCATCCTTCGACACCCAAACCCAGAGAAGCAGTTTGTGGTCGAAGGTAGATGCTTCCAACACCGGCCTGGGGGCCATCCTCTCTCAGCGGCAAGGTAATCCTCCCAAGCTGTTTCCCTGAGCTTTCCACTCACGAAAACGCAGACAGAACATAATTATGACATTGGCGACAGGGAGCTTCAAGGCAGCACTCGAGGAGTGGAGGCACTGGCTGTAAGGATCCAGAGAATAATTTCTAGTTCTGACAGATCACCACAACTTGGAGTATCTTCGCTCAGCCAAAAGACTCAGGCAAGCACGGTGGTCTCTTTTCTTTTCATGCCTCCACTTCCAAATAACTTACCGACCTGGATCGAAGAACATTAAAGCCGATGCCCTGTCTCGACAGTATGATGCTGCCTCTCCAACCAACCAACCAGAACCCATCTTACCTTCCACCATGATTATCGGTCCTGTCCAGTGGGACATACTCAGTGAGATAACGGATGCACAAGCCACGGACCCCACTCCAGCTGAATGTCCTCCTCAAAAGGTCTATGTCACCAGGTCAATAAGAGACAGAGTCCTCCACCTCATTCACGATGCCCCCAACGCTGGACACCCAGGCATTCTGGGTACCATTGATCTCACAACCAACCGGTTCTGGTGGCCCAACCTGTCAGCGGAAGTCACCAACTTTGTCAATGCCTGCTCAACCCCTACCTATTCCACAACGCCTCGGTCCCACATCGCTTTCGACTTAGTTACAGACCTACCTCCCACAAACAATTACACCACCATCCTAACCATTGCAGATCGATTCTCCAGGGCCTGTCGTCTGGTACCCCTGACAAAACTACCCACCGCCTGGGAAACCGCTCAGGTTATGATGGAGCAGGTTTTCCGATATTATGGTCTTCCTGACGATATAGTCTCTGACAGGGGACAGGGGACAACAGTTCACATCAAGGGTATTGAAGGACTTTTGCACACAAAAGAACATTAATGTGAGCCTCACCTCAGGGTACCGTCCTGCATCAAATGGCCAGGCTGAGCGCATGAACCAGGAACTCATCCGCTTTCTGAGGACCGAATGCCACAACAATCAAGGCGACTAGAGCCAATTCCTGATCTGGGCAGAATATGCCCAGAATTCCTTACGAAAACCTTCAACTAACATGACTCCATTTCAATGCATCTTAGGATTTCAACCGCCACTCTTCCTCTGGTCAGGAGAACCTTCAGATCTCCCCTCAGTCGATCACTGGCTGCAACGCAGTGAACAAAATTGGGAGGCTGCTCATACTCACCTACAGAGGGCCATCCGACGAGTAGGCGCCCAAGCCAATCGACGACCCAACCCACCATGACAATGGGTCTGGCTCTCCACCCGAGACCTCAGGTTACGTCTACACTGCCGAAAGTTAAATCCCAGGTATGTGGGTCCATTTCAAATTCAAAGACAAATAACACCAGTATCTTATAGATTAGACTTACCTGCCACGTATCGTATCTCACCAACCTTCCATGTGTGCTTGCTCAAGCCCGCTGCTGAACCCGCCAGAGAGAGGGGCCTAGATGAGGTTGTGATGCCGGACGTCCCTCCCCTTGCAGAGAACCAGGAAAATATCTATCAGGTCCACAAGGTCCTGGATTCCAGACGCCGAGGCAGGATACTCCAAAACCTAATCGACTGGGAGAGGTACGGACCTGAGGAACGGTCCTGGGTCAATGCTCAGAACATCATGGATCCAACCTTCACCTAGGCCTTCCACCGAGCCTACCCTAACAAACCAGCTCCCAGACCGGAGAGCAGCTCCTGAAGTGAGCACCCTGGTGACGCGGAAGACCTCGGCGTCACCAGGGTGCTCACTTCAGGAGCCGCTCACCTCTGTTTCGTTTAGTTGTATGTACGATACTTGCATTGCCTCGTTGCTGAGGGTCCGATGCAGTCAAAGTCTGATGGTTCCAAGGTTTCAGATTGGCAATCATGTCCTCCTGGTTGGAAGAGTGATGAATTCCAAAAGATGTCCTGACTCTGGTGATGAAAGGAAAGCTGAGAAAGAAATCTGTTGTGTTGTGATGTGGCTGCATTGGCTCTGGGGGACCAGAGAGAATGGTGGGCTCCCGCATCCAGACAAATCCAAAAAGCAAAGCAGGTCCGAGCTGTGGGGCCTTTAGAAACATGTTGAGATCCCACCTCTTGTGGGTCAGAGCCAGTCAGATGTTGCTAATTTGGATGGAAGTTTTATAACTTTTTTATAGCTTTGTTTCTAAGCATGGTTATTTGCATATGCACTGGATTGGAGGTTTGATATACAAACTAAAAGAGATTCTTAACCCTTTTGAGAGGACGATCACACCGGTGTGATTAGAACATTCAGTGCATCACGTCATCAACTGCTGAATTCAAATCTGCTCTCGTGCTTTTGCTGGTGCAGAGTCAGATCGGACACGCTGAGCATTTGTCATATCACAAACATGAAGTGTTTTCAATCATATACTGCTAATTATAGGTTTCATACATTTAAAAACACATAAGTACTAGCAAAACCATACATTTATAGTTTATAATATACACGCTGATGTCTATAGAATAATGCAATAATGATCTTTACAAATATAATTTTGCAGATTCAGCAGGAACTAACATGGTAGCGCCCATCACCCAGTACAGATCAATTAACACGGTCATCATAAAAGTTTTTAAATGACAAAATACATTTACTTGCACAGATTTATATATTTATATATACAAATAACGGTCACCTAAAAAAACTCACTCTGCAGGCTCAGCTAGAATATTTTAAATTCACGTGTGAAAGGGTTAAAACCCTGAATGTTGCAGAGAGATCAACATATAACATACACTCTCTATTAAATCGCCTGAAGACAAGTCCTTAGATACCAAACACAGAATGTGGTGGAATTATGAGATGCTATTAGCTCTATCTATCATAAACATGCATAAAACAATATACAAGCACAATAACAATATACACAAGGACCTGAACGATATTTGTTTACTCAAAAAAAAAATTCCTGTGAATTAATTAAGGGATTAAAGATTCTTTGTTTAATCTAACAACTAGTTTGTGTCTGATTGGTTCAAATTCATTAATGATTTATGAGAGTCTAATGCACATAAAGCATACATAATACACTATGCTTATACCAAAAATATATTTAGCAAGATTCTTACTGATGTATGTTTTTCTTGATTTCAATCAGTTTCATATGAATATTTAAATAGGTATTAAACGAACAATTCATGCTTAACTCAAGTCACACAGATTGACATTTAATCATGCAGTATTATAATGTCTCATTATTATCTATGATATAGTATCACACAAATTAAAATCTGATCTTGGATGTGGAAGATTGTGGAAGAGCTGAATATAACCTATGCTGATGAAATCCAAAGGCCATTTATCCACTCCGATGACCATTTGAGCAATATACCTCTATTGTCATCCCTGAATAAATTTCTAGAGTCAAATCTATTGTCCCTCAATGTTCCATACCATTCAGCAGAAACAGATTTCGACTTTAATCCATTCTGCATGGTCAATGAAAAGACGTGGAGAAATATATGGGTCTCAGCCCCATTTGCTGTATCATTACCATTTAACTAAAAATGCAACCTTACTTGTTTTCTTCAAGCAAAATGAAAAAAGCTTGACATAATCCAGCCTCTGTTAAATCACATAACAAAAAACAAATAATTTTCATCCATGTTCCCTAGATTAAATCAAGTGCTTCTTCTAAAATACAAATGACAGTGAAATAAGAGATCAGCATAAATAAATGCCATAATCTACTTTGACATATGCATACATTGCTCAGAAGAAACTCACATTCTCATAGATTTAAATGATTTCTTTCACAGAAAACAATGAAAGCAGCATTATATACAGTATTCCTTAAACCATCTTTGATGTCTACCTCTTTTTGAAAGCAAAATGTTTTTGCACAATGAATCATGAGAACTAGGTTGTAGTCAACCATCAATAATTCAGGCAGACCGCATGTGCGCTGTACGCAGAAAGGTGACAGCTTTACTCTGGGAATGACAAACCGCCAGCTTATATTCCAGATTGGATGTCAAATGATTTTGAAATCGTACAGAGGTCAGGAGGTCCTGCAGAAGAGCTGTCAGTTCCTAAAGTTAAGTTCTGCAACTGCGCTGGCAGGAACTCTGAATATTGATCATGAAACACTTAAGCTGTATTGTTATGAAAATATACTGTATATAAAATAAATTGGATTTGCTGTCTGGTCTGAGAGAGAGTTTTGACATTTAAGTGCATTAGACACTCGAGTGAAGGGTGGCTGTCCCTGCCAAGATGAACAGCCATCCATTTATTTGATTAACCGCTCCAGTCCATTCACAGCACTAAACTGTACAGCATACTAAAATAAAGAAAACAAAGAGCTAATCATAACATAAAAAGGCTACAGTTCACTCAGTTAATTAGTGGTACTTGATAAGACATCATTACTAATGCTCATGCTCGGGGTCAAGAATTTAAACAAAGTCTTGAACGTCAATACTTAACCTAGAGTGCACTTTTGCACTGCAGGCATGCATTATGCATGTGGTTTGTTGAGAAGAGGTGTGCTATTACTTGATTTACTTTTTTAGGTAATTTGATTTACTGTTTTAAGATGCAAGCTGAAAGAAAATAAAATGGTCAGTTATGTTCATGTTTTGTCCCCCCCTCCTTCTTTTTCTATTGATTGTTCTTCATAACATCTTAAAGGGTTCAAGAGGCTTGTGACTGTCCCATTGACTGCAAAGTAAATATTCGGCGATACTCTCCAAAATGGTGCTACGGTGATGAATAAAGTTGTTATTGTTGTTGTTTCCTTTCCATACAAAAAGTCCCTTCACTTCATAACCTTACGTTTGAACCACTGATGGCAGACTATTCTGATGATGTCTTTCAAACTTTTCTGGACATTGACAGTGGTACTTTTGGCAGTCAATTGGACACTCACAATTCTTTTCTGAAGACAATCAAAGTTTTTGCGTGTTTGTAACGACATGGGGATAACTGATTATAATGACAAAAATGTAATTATGTGGTGGAGTAACCCTTCAACATTCAAAAGCACCTCAAAGGAAAAGGTAGAATGTCATATTGTGCAGCAGAAACAAAACCAAAAGAAATCCACCACAGCTGCATGGTTCTGTGCATTAAGTCTGGCTTATGCAATCACATCTGAGTGACACTGCAGTCAAAGTAAGACAGCAGACCTGAGAAACTTCTCCCTTGTATCATTGGCTTTGGGACAGGGCAGGTAATTCCACAGATGCAAGACCACCTGTCTCTTGAGGAGCTCTGGCTCGGATTCTCATTATTCGACACACTCTGTGTGGGTGACACAAACTTTGGTTCTTTTATACAAAACCCTTTGGGACAGAAACAGATGTCCCTGGCTGTCAGTCACAGTCACATGACCAAGGCCTTCTTGATCAAGAGCATTTCAGAAACATAATCCATACGAATACTCACTCACTCACTCACAAAGGTGCACAGAGAGAAAATGCACTATTACTCTTACTGTACTCCTGGTAGGTATCCTAATTATGCTTTCATATACCAAAAACTACTAGTATATAACCATAAAATCCATTTACAGCAAATTTGGTGCATATTTTAATGTATGTTATATTAACATATTTTACATAATAACATCTAACAACAATGGTATCCTAAAAAGTATCATCACATTTTTAAACCTTGAAACCTTAAAAATGCATAATATATTAACAGAGTATAAATAATTAAATAATAATTTATTAAATTGTGATTTAATTTTATAATTCAATTATTAGGCAAAGCCTATCAACCACGTGGCAACACATTAAATATGCTGCTTAGCTGTCTATGTGGATTGTATATCACTACGATTTGACACACAGCCAGTGAATCTGATCATGTTAGATATGTTTGAGACGTGTGAATTAAGAAAGTATAGCAACTCTTTAGGAAATAAAATTTACAAAAACTCAGCTGACTAAGCAAACCTCTCGGATAAAGCTATTAAGGAACAAAGAGCCCAAGATAGGACAATTACATTTTAAGGAGCCACTTGGGGACAAAAATCTTGCAGATAAGTTTGAGCAAACTCTGGAGGAACATGACATGCCTTTCCCTCGTTCTCTCTTGTCTTTTCAGACAGTACATTCCGTCTGACAGCCCTTAGACTGACCTCCAATTGTGCTCCTTATCAGTGAGTCACGGTTTTCAATTTCTTTACTGCCACAGAGGAACTGTTACCAAAGAGCCAAAAAGAGAGAAAGTGAGAGAGAGTCCAAGTACTAAAAGTCAAAAAGTGAATAACTGCACACGCTGACCTCTCCTGCTCCAGAGTGCGATAAAATGTCTTTGCCTCGGTGCTTTTCATCAATCAAAGTAAAAAAAAAAAAAAAAAAAAAACTGGAATCCATAGCAGCAGTACTGTACATTGTGGTTTGCTATTCTATAAACTGACTCTAAAATATACTATGGCTTTACAGAAAAAAGGCATTAATTGTGCATGTCACTCTAGATGCATGCAACCATTACTTTCTGAGAAAAAGATGTCTTAATACATTTATGTAATACTGTGGGAAGTGTACATTTAGCATGAAAGCATTCTTTTAATGCTTTTGTGCAGAAATTCTGATCTCTGCCACTGACTGCTAAAAAAACCTACATTATCACCGAAGACAAGCGTGCAACATTGTTAGCACACAATGGCATATAAAAACAAACGATTTCAAATCAAACTGACAAGCCAGAGCAAAATCAAGTATTGGGCTTAATAAATTACGCTTGACAAATCACTGATCACATGCAACGGGCAACGATAAATGCTCGACTTTTACGCTATGACAAGCACACACTACTGTTCAAAAATATTGGTTACAGTAAGTTTTATGTCTTTGATGTTTAGATAAGAGAAAAGTCATATGACATGACTAAGTGACACTGTGTTTTTTTTTTTTTCAAGATTGTTTAATAAACATAAAATTCAAAAGAAAAGCATTTATTTGCAATATAATTCTATGTAACATTATACATGGGTTTAATTTTATTTTCTTCATTGATTAAATTTCTCAATTTCTTTCAATTCCAAACAAGTAGTGTTTTATCAACCAAAAGATTTTTATATTGACTTTTAAGAAGACAAGCACAGGGTGTGCAAACACACACACACACACACACACACACACATATTTATTTATATCTATATACAGTATCTCACAGCAGTGAGTTCACCCCACACATTTTTGTAAATACAACGTAAGTAATGAGTGTACAGCCTGTATAACAGTGTAAACTTGCTGTGTCCCCTCAAAATAACACACAACTATTAAGGTCTAAATCTCTGGCCACAAAAGTGAGTACACCCTTAAGTAAAAATGTCCAAATTGAGCCCAAAGTGTCAATATTTTATGTGACCACCATTATTTTCCAGCACTGCCTTAACCCTCTTGGGCATGGAGTTCACCAGAGCTTCACAGGTTGCCACTGAAGTCCTCTTCCACTCATCAGACTATGACGACATCACAGAGATGTTGGATGTTAGAGTCCTTGCGCTCATCCACCTTCCATTTCAGGGTGCCCCACAGATGCTCAATAGGGTTTAGGTCTGGAGACATGCTTGGCCAGTCCATCACCTTTACCTTCAGCTTCTTTAGCAAGACAGTGGTAGTCTTGGAGGTGTTTTGGGGGTAATTATCATGTTGAAATACTGCCCTGCAGCCCAGTCTCTGAAGGAAGGGGATCATGTTCTGCTTCAGTAAGTCACAGTACATGTTGGCATTCATGGTTCCCTCAATGAACTGTAGCCCCCAAGTGCCGGCAGCACTCATGCAGCTCCACACCATTACACTCCCACCACCATGCTTGACTGTAAAGACACACTTGTCTTTGTACTCCTCACCTTGTTGCCACCACACACGCTTGACACCATCTGAACCAAATATGTTTATCGTGGTCTGATCAGACCACTGAACATGGATGCAGTAATCCACGTCCTTAGTCTGCTTGTCTTCGGCAAACTGTGTGCGGGATTTCTTGTGCATCATCTTTGTAAGAGGCATCTGGGACGATAGCCAAGCAGACCTATTTGATGCGGTGTGCAGCGATGATCTGAGCACTGACAGGCTGACTCCCCACCCCTTTAACCTTGGTAAATCGGAAATTACGGTATTTAACTGTAACTTAAAACTGTAAAAACCTTAAACGTTGTGACCATATTTTTTACAGTCAAATTCCAGCACCCACAGCTATTTTTCACCGTAGATTATACGAAATGTTTTCTACATTGTGGAACCTGTCCTGTTAAAACGCAGTGCAGTCTTGGCCACCATGCTGCAGCTCAGTTTCAGGGTCTTGGAAATCTTCTTATAGCCTACGCTATCTTTATGCATATCAATGATATTATTTCTCAGATCTTAAGAGAGTTCTTTGCCATGAGGTGCCATGCTGAACTTCCAGTGACCAGTATAAGAGAGTGAGAGCAATAACACCAAATTTAGCACACCTGCTCCCCATTCACACCTGAGGCCTTGTAACAATAACCGAGGAGAGAAAATTACTACTTTGGTCCAGTTTATATATATATATATATATATATATATGCAAAAGAGACCCGATTTGCTTCACTGATGATGTGATTCAAAAGCATCATGCTATTTTGAAACTCTTAGTACTGAACAGCATACTTACTTGATTACCTCAACACAAGCTCTGATGAAGCGGAGTAATGTTATAGAACACTCTGCCGCTGACTCACTGAACATGACGGGAGGACATCGGGCTGACAGAGGTTAGGGTACCATGTCTCATCTGCGTCTGGAGCAGTGAGACAGTGACAGCATCAGACACAATATAATTAGAGTCATTGTTATAGCTGTGGCATTCAAAAAGCGCCTGCGGTCGATGTTGCACTCATCAGGACTAAGCAGCTAGTGGTTTAGAATTTGACAAGATCATGTTTGGTCATGCGTAAAATAAGTTCATGCTAAGCAGCTATAGACTACACTGATGCTTAAGGCTAATCATGACTCACGGAAACGGTTGAGATTTTTCGAAAATTAACAAATGTTTGAAAACATCAAAAGATTGCTTCTAATGTGACAATGGCATGAGGTTGAAAATATGAAGTGGAGGTTACAGAGACTGTAGATAGAAAGATAGACAGAATGAGAGAATGTTTGATGGAATGACAGAATGATAGATAGAACGACAGATAGAAATAAACAGTGTTGTGCAAGTTACTTCCAAACTGTAATACATTATGTTTTACTTGTTACTGTTATGCCTTACATTACAATATTACTGATTCAAAATTGTAATGTGTTACATGACTCCTGTATTACTTTTGAGTTACTTTCACCAAAATAACTACAGAGAGCGCGCCGTCAGCGCAGCTGAAGAGTTCTGCATTCAAATACACGCAGTAGACTAAAGCTGGTCACAGCATCAGCAAAAGTAGCCTAATTACCAGGAATATGTCCGAGGAAAATAGTGGGAAGATATTTAAATAATTTAGTGTTTTCTTAGTCCGTAGAGATACCTTTCCTGACCCGCAATCTCGTCTGATGCACCATAAGTCACCTTTATGGATTAAAATAATAATGAAAGTTTTAGTTCCCTTTCGACATTTCACTCGTACTGCGTCTGCTAAGACGCATGGGGAAAACTCCTTTTTTCCCCCTAACTGAAGCCTATTCTAAAACGCAGTTTTATTATTTACTAAAACTGCACGGTGTTGGCCACTGTGTAGGGGACTTATTTTTAACCAATGGGCAAGGCCCTGCGAACAGCTGGCCAATGCCGTCGACCACACCCCCTGGCGCGACATTTCTGCTCCAATGGCAGCAGGGGGCGCCAAGGTGGCGTGATATGGCGTGACCCGTGTCTATATAAGCCTAGGACACGCTAGCCATCTTCAGATCATTCTCCTTCAGCGACGGA
>JAUMHP010000080.1:13086298-13099366 GCA_032361065.1 Enteromius trimaculatus
AAAAGGCAGTTTGGGTCAGTTTTGTGAAGGAAAGGGTTAATGATCTTCCTCAGGAATTTCAGCCTGTCTGAAATTGGAGGAGGGAGGTCTGTCCAACAGATAAGTTTAGTTCTGTCCATCTTTAGTTATATTACCCATGTAAGGATAATGATGATAATGATGTCCTGTGTCTTTGACCATTCTCTCAGTTTGCACAATATTGACAATTTCCTGATTTGGGATCCTCAATATGTGTTCTTTTGTGCATGTTCAAGCTGTTCTGTGACGATGTCTTTTGCCTCAGTTAGAACACGAGGCATCCTGCGCTGATTTACGTCATCCTGTGTCGTTGTGGAATTTGGCTCCTCGTGTTTCAACGTTCTGATCGAATCTTGTCTGATTCACCCTGATTCCTTACACCATAATTAAAAGATATATTGGGTAAAAACATTAGCATTATTGCATATATGTTGGGGTGTGATTTTTATTCTAATTACTGTATATTACTTACACATTTATGAGTAACCCAAACTCTGCCCCTGAACCTACCATCTGTCAATAAAACATAAGATATAGCAGGCAGATACAATTACCGTCATAATTTATTTGAAAGATATTAATATTCCAAGTGTTCTGATGCAAAACGATTGATTTGTGAGAGGAATAGACGTGGCCGCTGTCTCCGTCTTCTGTGTATTTCCTGTGCGTGATTTCAAAAAATGCCACTTTAAGAATCCTTAAATCCACATTGGTTGTGAAATGTCATTGGCTCTTGTGTATCTTGTGAATGATTTCATCATGCTACGGGATGGGAGTATGTTTTCTGAAAGCGCATAAACGAAGAGGGATCATTTTTAGTGAATAAAACCTTGTGTTTTACTCTCTTCTTCGCATAAAGACTTCGCATGGCTTCAGAATACTTGGAATGTGACACGACTTGTTTGTAATGTGTTTATGCTGCTTGTTTATGATTAGTTTGTGCAATAAATACCTGTACAGTAACTGCGTTTGCCTGTGTGTGTTAATATTGTATAGAGGTGGGTAGGTTTAGAGTAGGGGTGGGGTTTGGTGCTCCAATAAAACAAATAAATGATATAATAAATTGATATGTGCATGCAAACCATTACATTAAGCCAAACAACTAAAAACAATGGAGGACTCCTCATGTCGAAAAGTGACTAAAAAGGGGTACTTTGAGCTTCGAAAAGCAACGCAAAACTGTTTTGACCAAGCGTCAAAATGTGACGATTTGGAGTGAGACTGTATTGCATTATTATTTACTTTTTAGGGAGTAACGCAATATTGTAATGCATTACTTTTAAAAGTAATTTTCCCCAACACTGGTTTTTGTCTCTCAAAAGAAAGAGTCAACTCTGAATCATTGAAGTGAGTCGTTTTAAAAAGTCCCAAGCCATTTCATAGTGAAGTCAAAATTAATTTGTCGGTATTTTGCGTTGGTCTGAATGAAAGTGCTAATTCATTCTTTGCCATTAGGTGTTGCTTTTGGAGAGTTAAAATCTCACAAACACGCGGCTTTGAATGAAATCAACCAGTCACCGAATAGATTTGGAAAAATGAAACAATAAGCCCAAGCTCTTATAAAAATGTATTTCAAGCCTCTTAAGCAGCAAATCAGCATATTAAAATGATACATAAAGAATCATGTGACACTAATGTAGCCATAGCTCATAAAATATATAGCTTATTAAAACAACATTGCCAAACAATCTAATAAAAGTTAATGAAAATACAGAACACAATTCATTAAATAAAACAGATATAAACCACATGTAAAAAAATAAATACATATATATATTAATATTTATCTGAACTGGAAATAGTGCTACACTGTGCCCCTGCACACATTGTATACAAGAAAATATAATTTAAAAAACTTCCTGGGTAACCTCAGCAGACTTGCTGTCAAATCCTAGAATCATTGGACTGCTTGATTAAATTGCTTTGAATGAGCCTCTCTTTGGATTTCTATTCTATAAAATTTATCAAAAATGTTTCATTGAGCATGTAATCCCAGCTGCTCTTCTGCTGCTGTTTTGATCAGTTTGTTCAAACTCTGTCTCCTCCAACAGCCCTGAGCACAGAGCAACCTCAAAATCAATTCTACACTTCAGTTTAATTCACTTCTAGAACACTAAGTATTTCAATAATGCTACTTTGCAGTTTCAAGAGACACAATTATACAGTAGCCATATCTGTAAACCCTTTTGGAAACTTTCTCTTTGTTCCCTAGGTGCTTCAAGCATGTCTTGCAGCTGTTGTATTAATTTCTTTTAGTAATTGTCTTAATTTTCCTCTCATTAACGGCTCTAATGAACATGAAATACAAATAAGAACAGGTGTATACATTTATATACTATACAAAATTCATCTTAAGAGTGAAATAGCAAAATAATAATAAAAATAATAATAGTTTTAAATGTCTAACAGTTTGTAGCAAATCAATATTGGTAATGTAATTGGTAAAAAATAAAAATGACCAAAATTATAGAATGTGCCTCCATTAATGCCATTTTGATGGTAAATTATAACATGCAGTGTGACTACTATATTAGAAAATCAGTCAGCTGTAGACTTCCTCCAGTGCTGAGCATCATAGACCGATTGCCAATCAAATCAGGCCACTCAACACCTAAAGGGCAGTCTAAGAGCTCTCTCATGACAAATATCAATGTAAGGAAAACAAATGTACAATGAAACACTAAGTTATTGTACCATGAAGTCCATAAATCTATTAGAAAGGGCAGAAGGGGCTTATGGATTTCATTAATCATGGAGAGCAGCAGAGAACACAGTAGCAGAGCAGCAGGGCTGCCAGCAACAGAGAGGTTCAAGTGTTTTGCTTTGCACCAAAGACCTACATTATACACATCTGAACCATTCATTTGAAGCCATAAAAGCTTCACCAAACACATGGTTTGCTTATACCTTCTATGTAGACTGACATGAGATTTTCAATAACACTGAAATCTGTCATGAATATAATACTGCCCATATACAAAGGTTCAATTGTCAAAAAATGTATGTAGAGCAACTTACATTTCAAACATAAAATTGTCTCCTTTTGTTCTGCAAATGATAATCATTCTGAGCAAATCCACAGCTGTTTTAACTGTAGAAATGGTGTTCTTGGTAAAAACTTGTTACTGAATGAATCCGCTGAATAAATGAGTGAATGATTCAATGAATAAATGCTTAATGACATAAAGAATGACTGCTTGGTCTGAATAAATCTGTGTTTTTGGACAAATAATTTAAGTGAATGATTAAGTGGCCCACTAATGAAGTGAGTCTTTTGTTGCCAACTAATGGTGACCGTTCCACTGAGCCTGTCCTCCAACAAAAAATGACCCTATCCACCTTTTTCCTGACATAAAAATGGGCGCCGCCATTTGTACATTTATTGTATGGGTGTAGCTTCCGGTCTCATTTGCATCCAGCGAATATTTTTAGCTGTACAAAACTGCTTGATATTGAAAATTGGTGTGTCTTATTATGTTATTTGAATGTGCTGTCTTAATAATGAACACACTGGTGTCTAGTACAAACGTTTTACTGTTTACTGCATGCTGTTATTCTCCTCGTTATTTACCTATAGAGTCTAATGAACTGGAAGCCTCACCCACAGGCTTACTTCCACGTTCAGCAAAATCAGGAAAAGTTAAGCACCCTCTAGCGGGCGTAAAAATAATGTCATGATGTCGTGTTGCGTCTGTCGAACCCATGGGTGAGCTTAATTTCACCAATTACAAGTTGTTCCTGGATCAAGATTCTTGTTGATCCTGGGACAATATTCCAATCAGCCAATCAGATTTGAGGGATACTTTTTCTGGAAATATCTGTTTTAGGCCTACAATCAGGGTTAGGCGGTTCTAGACCCTTGTTAATCAGCCATCATTTCCCACTGATTTTAGGCAGAAATTTCGGGTAGGGTTAGGGATTGGGATAAGCCACAAAATTGGGATATTTTTGGACAGTAACGTTAATCCAGTTAATGTTGAAATGTATATAATTTGGTTACAGCCCAAATGTCTCACTATTCAGTACTAATCGACAGATTATATGCAAGAATTTGACTTGTACACTTGGCTTTAGAAAGCTAAAAATCTATTTAAACTTATTGGTGGGTTAATTTATAACAATCCCATCTGTAAACTGAACACCATATAGAATATGAAATATCAAATCAATAGCACATCGCCACTATTTAAAACAGTGTTTCTCTGCCATTTTCAAGAGCATGTAAAATATAATACTGTGGCTTGGCATGATACACAGTCTAATGGTCTAACAAAATCCAGTTTAAAACATCTTTTACTGTACCCATTTTTATTGCCCTTTTATTACCTATTTGAGCCAATGCAGATGAATGAAGTTATTTTAGGATAAGGCCATCCTGACTGTAAAGCAAAGCACGACTGGCTAATTTTGCTATGTGTTTGCTATGGTCAGCAAAACGTGGCTGTTATCTGATTAGCTTGAGCAGACAGTGGACAGAGTCTACATTTCTGTGGATTGTCAGCACGGCTTGACAAGAGACATCTTTCCCAGTTCACAAATACTCAGTCATTGACAGGTGCACAGGATGCGACTGACAAATGAATGTCAGGAAAATTTGAGGTTGTGACATATATATTGGTCAATATGATTTGTATTTGCAAATCTTATTTTATTTATTTATTTGTGAATTTAATTAGTGTTTGTAAAACTCTAGGATTTATTTTTGGATCTAATTCTATTTATTTGCCAATGTTTAATTTTTGTTAACCACTTTACATTTATTTGTGGATCATAATCCATTTAACTGGAATTAAGCAACAATTATCTTTGCTGATCTAGCAAGCAAAATATTTGCGAATTCTAAATTCAGACATGACATTACATTTCTTCATTTATGAATTCAGCAGATTTGTATTTATTCACGACAAAAATTAAAAGGACTTTGCATCGAAGGTAAGCATTTAAATTATATCAGTTCTTGCTTTCCCTAGGAATCAAATCCATGTCTGAGCTACAGAACAACTACAATACGGTTCATGTTCCGTCTCTGAAATAATCACACCATTACAAATAACCTCTTTGTCGTCGGATACATAATCAAATCAAATGCTTACAATTTTTTGGTGGATTCACAATAGTGCACAATAACCATAGCAATACTCCCCAGAGATTTACACCATGTAGGTGGTAAACTAAAACATTTTCAAAGGGAGCATTGTGTCTGTCAGCATGACATGTTTGGCTTCAGATTCTTCTTTTAAAAACAGAATGTGACAGACAGTGTGGGAGTCAGATACTCAGCAGGTTTGGGAAAAAGCATCAGGTCGAGAGAACAGCGTCTGCTTACTCACAGCTCTCGACTGGGGATCTCCCAATACTGCTGTGTTGCTCACATTAATTTAGTCCAACACAGGCTTTATGGGAAATGATTCTGGAAGCTGTTCAAACACACCGACCCCCCAATCGCCCCACATGAGGACCCCCCAAAAAAGACAGAGCGCTTGTTCTGAATCTCTAAAAGAAAGCCCGGCCTCTGTGGACCCCTTTGTTTTTCCCCTCAGCTCTTGCTGCCGCAATGCTGTCTGTCTAGCCAGGCTTCGATTTGCTCTTAAGGAAGTGTAAACCATACCAATTACAGCCCTGCGATTGTGTGGACACGCGTGAGAGAGCCTCTGCTGAGGATAGGGGTGGAGGAAAGGGAATGGAGCAAAGGGGTTTGCAGACAGGGTTGGGATATTTGCAGGGCACTGGAGTGTGTACAAAAAATTGACCTACAGGGAAACGCAATAGACAGACATGCACAAAAACAGACATTAAATAGAAAGCAAACACTTATTTGTACATATTCAAAGGATTGTTTATCTTCGTAGATGCATTCATGAGAGTTTATCGCTACCTAGTCTCATGGCATAAATGTACCTGGGTGCACTTTTTAGTGAGACACAAAATATGTACCAGTAAGTACATATCACTGCAGAAAAAAAAGAACACTAGAAGCAGTAAAAAAAAAAAAAACTTTCATTCCCTTTCACGCAAATTTACAAAGTTTCGATTCATAAAGCATAATTTTCGCTCAATTACTTGTAAAATATCATGTGACTTCAAAACAATATTAATTTGCTGGGAGATTTGAAAACTGATACTTTTGAAGGTGAGCATCACGCATATCCAGCTTCATATCTATGGGTTTTTATAGACAGTAGGTTTGTTCAGTAGCTCACAGAGTACAGAGATGTGCTTGAGAGGCGAGGGTCTCTGGTTCAGATCATGTGTATCTAAAGTTTGACAAAACAGTTTTGCTTATGTTAACACAATCAGGTAAGTTTAGGGTTGGATTTAGTGTAGGGCATATTTCCAACAAGACAAGAGCATTAACTTTTAGCAACAGTCCCCAGATATTTAACATAATAAAAACACAGCAATACCTACCTATATCAACATAATAAAATGTGCCAGGGTTAACATACTGAACCTGTGTTTTAACACCACACAGTGTTCATTTCTCTTTGAAACTGCGGCAAAACGTGCAGTAAGGCACATAAAAATGGGGTTGCACAAAAATTGCACAAGGGTAAATATTTGACCAGGGCTGCGTTTCCCAAAAGCATCGTAAGACTAAATTGATTGTAGCTCCATTGGTTTCAATTGGTCTACGGTGTACTTAAGCTTACAATGCTTTAAGGAAACGCAGCATATGTTGGCTTATCAACGAATATTAAACCACTGACTTGATTGTGTGCATTCATATTTACATTGTGCAAGTCTAGGCTAAAATAAGAGTACTCTATACAAAGTATTGTGTTGTTTGGCATTAATTGATTGACTGGAATGTGGATTACCTGTGGATTATTGTGATGTTCTTATCAGCTGTCCTACAAACTCTTATTCTGACGGAACCCATTCACTGCAGAGGATCCATTGGTGAGCAAGTAATGCAATTTTAAACTTCCAATTCTGTTCTGATGAAGAAACATACTCCTCTACAGTCCATTTTGAAGAGGGAGTTAATTTTAAGCAAATTTTCAATTTTGTGTGAACTATTGTTAAAGGAGCAACCGCTGTGTGCATATCTGATAAGAAGATTACATATTTAAATACAAAACAAACAAAAACATAACACTTACAGTCAAGAATTTTAAAAATGATACAGACATCAAAGATAATCTATCATCAAATAATGTGCTACATACTGTATGCTATTTGTGTAGAACTGGGCAGTAGAATAATATAGTTTATTAAAATATGCATTTGTGTACATTTTGTTCTTTATGGTACATTTATTTTGAGAAGTATAATCTCGACTTGTCTTTGTAACGATTTAAACAAAGGAAACATGTAGTCACGATCCATCATGTGTTCTCTTCTGCTTTGAGCGAATTATGTCCCAATAGGCTTTTGAGGTAATTACACAAAGGCCATTATTAATCTTTTCCTACAGCGGACACACTGCATTATCAGAGCCACAGACATTGCATTTGTTTGCCATACAATATTCAAACAACGCAAGACTCTTGCAGCATTTGTGATTTGCAATTTTCTTTCTATGTTCGTCAGATTCTGACAAGGTCTTGACTGTGAGTTCAGCTGCTCTGATTTTAAGGTGAAGGTTCACAAGAGATGCTGCATCAAATCAATTCAGAACAACAAAACCATCGTACCAAAGTTTCATTTTCTTTTCCATGTTTCTGATTGTCTATCTGTGTCAAACTCATGAATAAAAAGTAAAATAGAAATGTGCAATATGAACTTGAAAAGGAAAATATGATACTAGTGTGACTCTAAATCTCACCCCAATGTGCAGAGGTGGTGGTTGCTGTTGTTAGTATAATAAACTTAAAATAAGTTTTTAAACCATTTTGATCATTTAAAAAAGCTGGTATTAAGTTGAATATAAGATTAAAAACAAATTGAAATAATAATGTCAAATTAGAAATGTGGCTATGGCAACTAATGAGAAATATTTTTAAGTTACTAAAATTGCTAAAACTGAATCAAAGCTGTACACTGTACATTAAAATAAAAAACTAAATAAAACTGACAAAAGCACATGACAAAATTACTAAAAATAAAATGAAGAAATGTAAAAAAAAAATTTTTAATGAAAAATATGAAAAAATATTATAATAGTAGATAAATAATACCAAAATAGCATGATTTAAATAGATGTTCAATGGTCCATATAATAATTCATACCCACTTTTGTGATTGTTCATACACTGCAAAAAAAAATCTCTATATTATTAGGATTTATGGCAAAAACCCGGCAGCTGTTGTTGCTGAAATTCTACCGTAAAGAGAATATGGTAACGATGTTTGAGATTTTCCAGTTTTAATTTAAATTTATAGTTAAACACCATACTTTAATTAACTGATAAAACGTAACATATATAGAAGGTGCTCAGTGTCTGTAACGAACGAGACGGGGATTTGCGGATCCATATGCAAGCTTTTATTAAAGAACATGGTACAACATGCAGGGTCAGAAAACGGCAGACAGGAGTGGTGAAGGCATAATCCAGATTGTAGCAAAGGTGAGCAGCAAACAACAAAAATCAATGGGCAGGGGCAAAGAAAGATATAACTAAATACAACTAAGAAATCCCAAGTTGCACTAACTGTTATTGTACATGAGTTAGCAGAAATTGTGTGTAAGTTTACAACACTAAATAAACCTTTGTAAGTACAAATTCCAATTATTATTTGACTTTAGTTGTTTTTTTTAAGGCAATCGTTTAGTGAACTAATTAAATTTTACAGCGTAAACTTAAAATTGCATAATGTAAACTCAAATTTGTGAAGAAAAAAAAATCAGGATTGCAGAATGTGAATTGTGTATTTATATCTCACAATTCAGACTTCTTACAGGAGACAAACCTGTAAGAATTCTGAGAATTAGAATAGACGTAAAATCTGACGAAAAAATTAAATATTAATTTATATTATATATATTATAATAAATATTAACATAAATTCATCCAGTGCATGACTTTTAATTTAATCACCACTTAGTGCTATTGTATATGGTTTTAGAGGATTTGGAAGGACATTTGTTTAACATATTAAAGTTTTAAATGAATGAAAGTTAACTTCCTCTTCAGGAACTCGAGCCGTGTCGACAAGACGCTATGGGAACGCCTCCAGCTTGACGGCTCTGAATTGTGTGTAAAATCAGCCAATGATAAATTGGGACATTAAGTTAAAGCTGAGCCACGCTGCAGTAAGTTAGACGCAGTAAGTCAAGATGGAGCCTGCCATAGATCTCCATACCGAGGGTCGCAAGATCATTGAAGAAACCATTCTCGGCACGCCTCTTCGTCCCCTCATCTGATTGCTATGGCAGTGTAGTGGGGATGAAATAGCATGGATACAAGACGATGCCACACGTAGAGCAGATCTCTCTCCCAAAGCGGCATCGTCTTTAAAGGCTCTGTCCCTGCCCGCTCTGTGGCAGGGGCTTTCGAGAAGTAGAAAAGACCTGAGGGTCGTGCTGCAAGAACAGAAGCTACCCTGTGCCCTCAGGAGACCACCTTACTATCCCTGTGTTACAGGGCGTGAGCGTCTCCCGTGAACGTCACTCTCAGTTTCCTCAGCCCAGAGGTTCGCCACTGGGCTCTCACAAGGGACAGGCCACAGCTTCACCTGAGGGTGGGCTTGAGACGATTTTCAAAAATAATTTGTAGACTTTTTCATTGTTTAGCAATGCAACATGTGTATTTCATGTCCCCATACACTTTTTCATTATTTTGCATTTGCAGTGACCAACCTCTTTCATAGCTTTTTCAGTTTTTTTTGTTTGTTTGTTTGAAATATACAGTATATTATGATTTTAACCGATAGAAAGGTGATTAGATTAAGATTTTACCACTTTCTTCTGTGTAAACTGATAAACAAATAAATATGTTAATGTCAATATAACATTTGTAACATTTCCTTTCTGAGTCACATGTGTTTTTGGATTAAACACGTAAATGTGAAACATTGATTGATGGAATTAATGAAATAACCTTTCAATTTGGATTTGGCTTCAACCGTCGAACCAACTGTAGATGAAATCAGTGAGTTTTCTGGCTGTTTGTGCACAAAACGTCCAACAGGATTAAATGAACTATGGCAGCTCCACCAACGATTCTCAGTTGAATTAATCCTTTTTGGTTGCATTCTCATATCTATCTTTCTGTGCAGAATTTGCCACCCTGCGATGCCAAATGTAAATTAGACCATTGGACTTTTGAGCTGTTGGACTGCTAGAGAGTTGGAAGCTTTGCATGATTTGTATTTGCCCAAAGCAGCTTGGCGTACAAGTGTGCAAGCTTGATAAGGCCCAAGAGCATTGCAGGCCTATTAAAACTATCTTTTTAATCTCTCCAGAACAGCATGCCAGAGGCACAGAGGTGCAAAGGTCCTTTCTTGTCTGGATTCCACCAGAAAACTTTTTAATATATTTTTATCTGAGAATATAGGTTGACCAAAACATAACAATGCAGTTTCAGCTTTCAATAATGTGATTTGAGTATATTTTTACTCGCCCCGATCATGTAAACGATCATGATTCTGTGATCATGCACTTGCTTTTGTGTTGTCAGCGAATTACGTAATAAATGCAAAGTGAAGAGATGCACTTGAGGTGGAGCTCAAGCTTGTTTTAAACACAAATGACCGTTATTTCTGTAACACCAGGGTCATGTACTGATACAATGTATGTATTGAGTGCTCTGGATAAAAACACCCACCAAATGAGTAAATGTAAAAAGCAAAGGCTGTTAAGTGAATACCTGTGAAGCGCTCTATTTTGCATTACTCACAAACCTTTTATGGTTTGTTTTTGAATATTTATGTGGAAAAATATCAAGACTAAATGCTTCCTGTCAACAAGGGTTTCAGCTCCCTGGAGAGAGGGTCTGTTGGCTTTTTTCTACAGTGTTGGAAATGCCAGTATACGCCTGGCTTTTATCACCGCACACATACGTGCGTACTAGTTCAATCTCGCGGCACTCCTGAGTCCAGCCGCCTCGCCTCTAATTTCGTTTTCACAGGAGACTGAAATCCTTCTCTTGTCTGGCATTAGCAATTAATGGCAGAATCTAAAGGTCAAAGAGATGTTTTTCAAATACAACCCATGTTTTTGTTCAGCTCCCTCATTGGAAATGTCGTCACTTTCATATGCCATCAGAAAGTGACAAGAGGACAAGCGGGGTCTGTGGAGGCACAACAAGTCGAAAGGCTTGAGGCCACGTGTGCTTTAATTTTCCTCAACCAAAGACGTTAATTAGAATTACTCCAGCCACTGATTTTCAGTTTTATTGAACTACTATTGTGGTATGTTTCTTTTTGTTCCTTATCAAAAAAAAGATAGGAATCTAAATTGCTTTGAGAATGGGGTAATCGCACTGTTTATTGCAGTAATCCATAAGGCCATAGGTTAATGCACCGCAAACATCGTCTTCATGTCGCTAGTGGAGTTTAGTGATTGTAATTGGGATATATTTCAAATAAAGCTGTCAGCCTGATTTGTTGTCAACAAAGATCAACAGTCAAATTATAATATCTTGGCAAGTCTTGTGTTATGAAGAAGGAATTCTCAATGGTTTACATGAAGATCAGCTGATATGATGTTTAGATGAGTGTTGCCTTATGGGAAGATTTTTTTAATGAAGTTCCAGCACCCGATGGACCAATTCAAAAAACAATGTAGATGCTGATGCTTTAAGAGCACAATGGGTTTTTGCCATATTGCATAAATGGGTTCCACCCCATTCCATATTAAGAGTGTAATGGACCTCTATGGACCTCAAATTCACCCTGCAGCAGTGGCCACACAGCATCAATCACAGACTCGGCAGGATAATCTTGTGTTCATTCACAGTTAACAACACAATGATGTTACAGAAATAGTTCAGCCAAAAGTGTTGTTTTTAATTTTTAATTTTTTTTGCAATGCAGTGAAAATCGGTGGGGACTAGGAGCTGTCAACCTTCAACACAGACACCATATTAGTGGTCCATTCTTATGTGCTATTTTTAACACGTCTCATAATTTGTGTGACCTCACTCATATAATTTTACATGATTTGTATAAACCCAAGTGATGGGTAGGTTTATAGACGAGGTTAGGTGAAGATCATTCGTACAAATTCATATGGGGCATTCAGTCATTTTAGTCACAAAACGTATTCCCCCAGTTTCATAGACAAGGCTTAAGCTAGTCCCAGACTAAATTGCATGTTTGAGCTGTCTCAAAATGAAAATATCTTGCCCTGTCAAATCTTAAAACATGTCAGTGTCATTGTTCTGTGTTAAGATGCACACCTGTAATATTTTCTTATAAGGCATTTTTGCAAAAGTTGCAAAAAAAAGATCTTAATTAAACTAATGCCTAGTCCTGGCTTAAGCTAAGCCCCGTTTGTGAACCCGGGCCATAGTCTGTCTTTATAAAAAGATTTGAAAAACATTTTTGACTACTTTTATGGTTCTTTTATGTCTTTTGACAGTTCCTTATCACCTTTCTCCTTTATTGTATGAAGAATTGTGTATACATTATTTTGTGTCCCACAAACAAAAGTCACACAGCTTTGGAACAAAGGATTAAGTGATGACAAACTGGTAAATTGTTTATATAAAATATTATCTTAGTACAGTATGCCTACTGTATAAAGAAAATATTTTATACACTGTAAAAAATTGCAGTGATTTTAATGGGGGGAAAAAAATGGTTAAATGGTTAACGGTAAAATAACTAAATTCCTGTACTGTGTTCCTAATACAGAAAAAAATGTAAATTGACATTTCCATAATTTCCTGCATTGCATTTTAAATGTTTTTAAATTTGATGCTTTATCTTTAAAATCACTATATTTCTTCTTAGTTTTTTTTTTATTTATTTTTTTTATCAGTTATGTTTATTAGGGTTGACTGTTACATGTAATAATAAATTAATGTTTGTTTTTCAGTTTAATGAGTTCCACCATGATGGTATTTAGTGTTTGTGTGAATGACACTGAGTACGTTTACATGCAGCCAGTAACCCTTTAAAAACCCGGATATTCACAATAACCCGGTTCCGCACGGCCATGTA
>JAUMHP010000080.1:13099466-13120460 GCA_032361065.1 Enteromius trimaculatus
TCTGATCAACTCAGAAACCCGAATACCGACCTAAACCCGATCATAACCCGGATATTGGCTGCATGTAAACGTAGTCACTGTTATGATTTCTGTCAGTGTTCCCCTGTCTAGAGTTTTCGGACTTTTATTATGAAGTGTCTCTCTTTGTGTCTATGTTCTCCTGTGTTTGTGCTCAGTGTTGGTTTCCACGACAACTCATTAGCTCCTCCTCCTAGTTAAATCATTATGTAATTATCTCATGGACTTAAAGGTAATGCTTTAATTATGAAATTAAAAAGTTTGTAGTTGCTTTTTTTCCTTTTTATGCTGTGGCACAAACAAGCTTCCACATTTTTTTTTACACGTATATTTTTTATGCCAGTTTTGAGTTTATATTTCACAATTCTGACTTTATTGTTTTCCACAGAACTGATAAATATAAAGTCAGAATTGTAAGGGGGGGAAAAAATGTATGACAAAAATTGCATGGTGGCAAGAACCTGTATATTTACATAAAGGTGGACGCTTTCAACATCAAATAAAGAAAACTAACTGTGCGCAAACATCATCTGTTCATAGTCAACCAAAGATACAAGTTCAGTATGCAGACATAGGACTTCAGAGTTTAAGGGAAGTCCCCTGCACCACCCTCACATTAGCTTTTGCGTTATCACTCTGTAGCCAAACATTATCAAAACAGACGAGCCAGAGGCTTTTATGACTGCAAGGGGGTTTAAACACGCCACACGGGTTTAGAATTGCCTTCTTATTGCAGCCGCAGGAGTTATTAGTAGGAGCCTGGTGTGTGGTTATGTACCCTGGAGCAGAGATTACGCAGGTGTTTGGGGTTTGTGCCATCGCTTGGTCGACACTAACTACACACTCACATTAGCTGCTAGTAGCCGGAGAGACAGCTTGTGGGCCACTGGCCCTCAATTCCTGTCTTCATTTAGTCCAAAGACTGTGTGCAGAATTAAAGAATGTATCTCTAGCCAGACACACCAGACACATCAGAATACAGAGAGAAACAGAGGTGATATGGCTTTCATACAAATTCAGTAAAAAAAAAAAAATGATAGGGACTAACTTGGCTTATTTCCAATTATTAAAATTTCCAGCTCCTAAAATTGTTCAAGTCAAAGCACAATCAACAACATATATTAGTGGTTTCCATTTTCTGATGACTCTTCTGATGATTCTAATCACTAATTATGAATGCTTTGAATGAATGATTCAGTGATTCATTTTTCTACTGGTGTAACAAGGTAACTTGCATAGAAAGTAACTGAACAGTAATCCACAGACTGACTCTCTGGAACACACAAACACTGACCGATATAAACTGTGTGAGATATGTGAAAAATCATACATTAAAGGGGTAGTTCACCCAAAAATAAGAGTACTGTCATGAATTACTTACCCTCAAGTTAAACCCGTGGGGGGGCTGTCCGCCTCTTCCCTCTCCCGAGCCCTAAGGGCTATTTACCATAGGGCTCGGTAGCCCTTCTAACCCTGGGTTCTCTTCCATTAGCAGCACGTCATACAAGCTTTGCTTAAATCATGCCAACAAGCTCGAACTCCTGAAATATGCCATGCCATGAGTAAATAATTAAAACATCAGATGTTTAAGAAAAAAAAAAAGCATTGAAAAGTTTATGCAGAAACATCACTTGTTGCAACATGATTTAATCAACATTTATTGTAATTCAAGTGTTCTTCAAAATATCTTCCGTTGTGTTCATTCCTTTAATGGAAAGGCATATCATTATTTTGCTGTACGTGGCGTTCAGTTAGGAGAACTGATTCAGAAACAGGCTCATAAGAGTGAATTGGACTACATGACCTATTGTCATTTTCTGTGGGCAGATCATGATACGAAGTAAAAGAAAGATGTTATTTTACAAATTTTTTGCAGTTTATTTTACCAAAATGTGATCAAACAAAATGCAGGTTATATATATATATATAAAAAAAACATGCATTAAGTGAAAAAATTTGAAAAGAACAGAGATATTTTCTTATTTTTCAGAAGCTACAGAAGACAGTTGCATCTTTCCCAAAAACAAAATATCTTTCATTTCACAATTTGTTCATAATATCCTATAAATGCAACATTTTCTATTGTGTACTATATGTAAACATCTCTTATGTTACATATTTTATTCGAGTCAGTAGTACATAAACAATAACATGCATTTTGCATAATCCCTTTTATTTGAATAAAATCATTAACATGTAGCAGATTCTGAACTTTTGACCTCAACTCTATTTTGTCTTAATTTAATTTGGACAGCAAATTCACATTCATCATAGCATCGCTAAATAAACCAAATACGATTCACCGGATTCGCAAGATCCGTCAGCACCACCATTTCAAAACGGCGCAAACAACATTGTCGTCTTGCATTTGAACACAGCCTCTTTTATATTTAGTCAAACATGATGAAACGCATTCCTCCATATGCGCATGTAGTCTAGATGAGTAAGTGACCATGTCATGCTTCATCCATATTCATACCGCGCCACTGATAATTACATCTACAGAAAGTAAAGTGTGACATCTGCTAACAATTAGCAAACATTTCCTCCACGGCTGGCGGTGAACAAGTAACAGCATTCGGGCTGGGGCAACACTGACAAATCGGCCCCTTAAAATGGTCACATCTATCCTGATCAGTGTCGTTAGACGGAGACAGGACAGGCACCTCGCAGCCCATCTGTCCGTCTGTCAGACGCCATGCGCCAGCCACTGCCCACGTTCACATGTCAGCAGTGCCATCACATAAACAGCTGCATGTGTTTTTTATAAGTTCCTCCTCTCCACAATAATAAGCGTCTCTCCATGCATCATGCAGAAGGGGATCTGAACGTGGGCCAGTGTTGAAGCTACTTAGATATTCCAACCACCTCTGTCTCATTTTTTTATTTTCAGCTCGGGTGTTAAAGATATTGACAGGTGTAAGACTCTTCAGAGGGTTGACCTAGGTGGAAGCGTACGGGCTGTCAGCAAAACTGCGGGACAGTGCCGATCTATGAACGCTGACTTTAGATGACAGTTGGTGGAGATGCACCAACTTTTCTTTTGAAACAAAGAGTGAGAGTTTGAGGAAGCGGGGAGTTTTTGACAAGAACTTTTTGTGAGCGAAAATGGCTGTAATACTTCATACTTAATCATCAAGGGTGTGGAAACAATCACAATGTGCCGGGCATTACAGTCTCTAGAGAACGCCAGTGCGCCAGTCTCGGTGCCAAGAGAGACAGGTCTGTCCGTGACAGAGCGAGTGTGATTCTCATGAGATGGTGAATTTGATTGTGTCACCCTTCCAGGAAAAAAACCCCTAATGACCCACCAGCTGTCTCTTGGATGGTGCTGGCAACTGTTTCCACCCCCAAATGGTTTATTATCAGTGATTAACATAGCCATGAAAAAACAACAATGTTTAGTTTCATATGGTGAAAGATGTTTTGCTTAAAGCTGATTTAATAAAGAAGAAGATTAGACATTATAAAGTATATGAAGTAATAATATTTCATATGTTGAGAGATATGGATCAGCATCAGTGTTGTATCACTTTACAGTAAGATTGTTAACATTAGCTATGAAGCGTTGTTTTATAGTAATCTATGTTCATTTCAGCATTTACAAATACCTGAATATATCAGTATCTGCTAATGCTATTTAATGGACCTGAGCTAACATGAAGTAATAAAGAGCACTTTTTATTAATTATACTAACGTTAACAAAATTGAGTTTACACACACTGACTGAGAACTAATGCTAAACTAATGTGACGTTATTGTAAAGTGTTATAATTTTTATTAATAGTATTTTTAGATTTCCTATTTTCTTGTTTTAATATTATTTTTTATTATTATATTTCCTATTTTCATTAAATTTTTAAATTTTTTTTAATCATTTTGTCTATATAGTTTTATCTTTTTTTATTAAGGTTTTAGTTATTTTAGTTCAAACAATGTTCATCTATCAGCTAAGCTGCAAAAAAATAGGTTTTTTGCTAAGCTACTTCAAGCTATTTTATTTATACAATGTGCATTTATGTACTATTCTCACTTTATTTTATTTATTTATTTATTCGTATGGTACAGCACAGATAAGAACGTGTACTTGGTGACCCGGGTAGACAAAGTTCATTTATGAAATACTGTGCTTGCACATTTTCAAAAAGAAAGAAAAAAACAGAAATCGTTCTGCAAAGCACATTCCAGCAATTTCCTCATAATGGGGAGTGTAGGCAGTGCCACTTATCCAAAACATCAATATGCCAAACAAATAAAATATATTTCCCAGGGTGTTTTGTGCAAAAAAAGAAATAGCTGGTTATTTTGTATCAACGCGTTCATAAATAACGGGTAAGAAAAGAGAGATTGATGTTTAGTTATGTTTCCTCCTGCCAGAACCACGCAGCTTGGAAAATTATAGCGTTTGCTGTCATCAAAACAGCACCAACATTTAAGTTTTATTACAAAAGTACAGATTCTATGATAAATGTAAAACGACGTTTATAAGCAGTCAGTGTGTGTAACTCAAATTTCAGCATTATGCTGAAAACGGCTTGGTTTTAAATCATTAAGTCTTTTGATGGGGCTCATTTTGTATATTTAGTAAACACAGCATACATGGAAGATTAATTTACCATAATGCACTGTGCAAAACATGTTGTGCTGCAAATGTTCCTCAGTGTGAAACCGAACAACAAAAGAGAAATAAAGTATTCTTCATTGTTTCAGCTCACTCGTCTCTCAAAACTCCAAAAAGCCATTACATCAACAAAGTGCATGCAAACACACACTCACTAATACCCATCTCTCACCCTGAGACAATATTGGCGCCTGTTTGATGGGCTGATAAATTAGACAACACAACCGTTTGCCGAGATTAACCTAGAATGAGAACAGGGCTGTAATGGGTATCTTCGCCTCAGGAATGGAGCAGACAGAAACAGGACAATGATGTCCTTGAATGCCACTCAAAATTCGAGGCAGGGTGTCTCGCTGAAAAGGTCACGGATTAAGCGGGTCTGAACAGCCCTGATCAGCAGGTGAACTCACAGTGACACTGTTCACACACACTTTGCTGAAGCGATCCTCGGCGTTGTCCCGTCCCAATCATTGTGGCGGTAATAACTCGTGTCTCTGGTCAAAAATGGGGATGACAAGGGCTCGAGGCCATTGGTGCTGTCATGGTGGTCCCCTTGGGGTCCATGGAGGACAACTGGCTTCACGGACCAACGGTCAATAACATTAACCAGGGCCCGGAAGCGTGAGCTGATGTGGGTGATCGTAGCTGGGCTGGCCAGAGGAAAGAACAAAACGCGTTCACCATGACCTGAAGTCAGTCGCCATCTGTGTCCCTCACTGATGACAGTATGCTCAGGTCTTTTGTTTTTCCTTTATTTACAGCACTTTTTGGCCATTGTTCTTTTGGAGCTCTTATGTTAAACACAAATAGGTTGCTGCTCTTCCAGGAACGAAAACAATACAAGTTTGGACAGCAACATATTGTAAATATACTTGAAAAGAAAAGACATCTTGATAAAACTTCAACTTGTTAATTTAAAATTAAATAAAACTAAAACTAAATATTAAAACCTTAAACTTTTTACCTTTAAATTTCAGTTAGTTATTTTCTTTTAAGCAGTAAAATGTAAAAATCATACAGCTATATAAATAAAAAATAATATGAAAAATATTAATAAGGAAATAGGCATGATAGCATTGTAATGTACATTACGAAAAATGTATATTTGTTCATTTAAATAAAAATGTGCATTTTATTTAATTGTTGTATTTTAAGTTATGGCAAATTTATTCAAATTGTAAAAACAGAAAAATAAATGTCCAATATAATATACTGTTTAATAATGATGATGATGATGATAATTATTATAATATAAAACTATAATATCTGCTAATGAATGCGTAATGCTGATAAACAATATTATACAGATTTATAAAATTTAATGTTTAATTTTTTAGTTAAAAACAAAAACAGTTGGCCGATCATTTTGATTATTTTAAGGGATACTTCATTTAAAAAATGAATAAACAAAAAATTCTTAGGCTATTCAATAATGTACTGCACTGTATATCAGTTTTATCAATATTAATATTCTTAAAGCTTGTATGCTTATATGTTTTTCAGTTTTTTCCTTTATTTAAATTACTATTATTATTATTTACTATTATCATTTTTTTCATGTTGAAGGCATGATAATGAACTGCAGCAACAGACATACCAACCAAAGTTACAGAAATCATTAAAAGACAAATGCTGAATCAAAGCCATTTTTAAAAAGTTTCTTCTTTTTTGCATTTCCAAGAAGCGTTGATTTAGATGAATGAAGAATTCAAAAAAGTAAATATGAGCAGTGCCAGCATGTAAAATTGCCAATGCATTTCCAATTTCATGCCCCAGCCATCCACTAATGCTGCAATCAACAGTAACAATGCACATAAAGCTGTCTAAGGCTCCTAAGCCATTCTGTTAGAAACCTGGCATATTAAAGCAGAATATGCTGAAGAAACATCCTGGCTTCATTACCAAAGTAGAGAGGCGACCAAAGTGAAGTGGGGGAATGTCTGGGGAGTGGGGGTTACTCAATAACTCACTTACCCTAACAAATCATCCCGAGCCTCGGCACCAACTGTGTTCATATAATGTCAATATCATTTCATGGGGCTCCGGAGACTTGAATCCAACACCTCCTCTATCCATCCAGTAAAGTGCGAAGCTAATAAAAGGCCTCCTTAATATTTGGTCAGGCCTTTGATGGAAGTTGTGTTGGCCATGTGGGAGAGGTTTTCATCTGCAGTGAAAACTGAAAAATAGAAAGATACAGGGCACGTAAACAAAGGCAGGGGATGGGTACTTTGTCATCAAGTTCAAAAACGTTCAAATATAAAATACTTTTAAGTGCTCCTATTCCTATTTATTTATATCCTATTATATATATATATATATATATATATATCAAAAGAGCTGAAATGAAAAAGATTTTACATTTCAGTGGTTTGATGGCAGAAACACTTTTCAAGAGCAGAAATCTCTGCAACAGTTTGTCCAAAAACTGAAGCTGTACTAAAATAACCATTCCTCCTTTTGACAGGCTCCATCAGGGGCCATGTGGACGCCTCATCTGCTGCTGGATGGGGCATCAACTGACCCTCTAGACCCCTCTTAGGCTGGCCAGCCAGCTGTGACTGTCCCGCCTTTGGTTGCTCTCGCTAGAGGAGGCAGCTGAGATCTCCCACGACCTTAATTACATGAAATGAGATGGGGCTTGTCTGCCGTCACAGTCCCTCATTTCACACTCACACTGGGCCAGAGATGCGTCATAAATCTCTGAGTTTCACAGGTGTCTTACAGGAAAAGCAATCTGAGTGAACAGACCATAGCAGAGGATTAGAAGCAAAACTTACAAATAAGCGTCTTTGGGGTGCCTTTTGGAGATATGTGCATTATATACACTACTTGATCAAAAATATGGAATAATTTGGATTTTTTTTTGTTTTTGAAAGACTCTTATGCACACAAAGTCTGCATTTATTTGATCAAGTATACAGTTTAGACTGTAATTTTGTGAAATAATTTATTATTAACATTTTAATAGCAAACTATAATTTACTCCGGTGATCAAAATCTAAATGTAGCTTTGCTATCACAAAAATAAGTATATTAAAATAGATGATTGATTATTGAGATATCAATGTAGTAAACGCATACAACACTCAATATCTCTCCTGACACTGAAAACACCATAATATGACATAAAAAGGAAAAAAAAAGCCACATTCTTCTAAATGACGAAAGTAATGTTCCATAACTATAGAACATCAACACATGAGCCGATATGTGCCCATTAGTGAGCGGAAATGGAAAAGCGATTTCGTTTCCCACCACTTGAGAAGCAACACACAACTAGGCATCAAATAAATCACTGGCGCCGGGAGAAAACGTGGGGAATATTCCCATAGTCATATGCACATTTCGCCTCTCGAAGGTACGAATATTACGGAAAAATTAGGCCAGATCTCAACTACCATCACTCATGCCTGAACCTGAAAGAGCTTTTAGATCATCTTGTAATTACAAATTATTTTTCTAATTAATTTTCGGCTTCGTGTTCCATTACCATCTGGTTATGAGGGTTAAAGCTAATTGAAAATGTTATTAAGATAATAATGTTTACTCTACATGGTGCGGATCCAGTCGAGAACTGATGAGATGTCATTCTCTCGCTTTTTCATTCTTTCTCTTTCTCAAACTGACCCTCCCCCGTTTCTTTAACGTTTCTGATGCAGATTCCGTAGGGGTTCCTTCAGGAATTCTTTTAGTACTTTGCAGTTAGAAATATTTTGGGGGGAAAGATATGGAAAGGGATGAGATACTTTCAGAACAGACATGATCAATCAGAAATGTAATATTAATAATGTATTATTCTTAAATACCACTTATTACAGCAAAATCCACATGTATTTTTAATATACGTGTGATGTAAATCTAATTTATTCCACTGAATGGCTTGTTCGGTATGTTTTTGATTCACTAAAAAGACTCAACTCATGAGTTAGTTATGTGTACTGCATTGGTGGAAGAAGTTGAACAACTATTAATGGAACTGAGAGCCATAAAAAATGCCATAAAAAGACAAAAAATTTAAGTTTTTTCTTTAGTGGGACAAAATCTAAATAATAATTTCCTGGTTCCCAAACCTACTCCTCTGCACCATCTGTTCTGCGCTCTCCCCTTCTTTCTCTCGTGACTCAAGGCTGTTTGCTTATTGTAATTGTGCGTGCTGGGAACACTTTTTTTTTCCCTTTTGGCAAAACAGAAGTTCTCTAATCCATACTGACATGGCGTTTCTGGGGAGTTGGGCTCTATCTTAACCTGCGATAGTGCACCATCCATAAACGAAGTTCTGTATTCATGCAAAAACACACACATATGGACACAAAGACAACGGCACATGCTAACACACACACGCACATCATTGGCACCTTTTTTTTTTGGACTCTGAACGCTCATCTCCACTTGGCCATTCCATATAACAGAGAAAGGAAAAGCCTTTCTTGAGGGGCTTGAAGCTTACCCATGTGTTAAGACATAATGAATGTGTGCGTACATGCTCTTTTCTCAACAGCCCCCAAGAAAAAGCCTGACACAAATTCATGGAGCGCTGAGCATTTGCAGCCTCTCTGCTCGTGCAGACACTTTTCCTGTGGAAATCAAATGTATTGTTTTACGCCATCTTTGTGACATGCCCTACACTAATGCATTTATAGCTCAACACCGAGCGACCGTCCTCTTAAAGAAACATGCCAGGAATCACCCTCAGCAAATGCAATGTGGCCACATCTATAATACCTAGTTGTTCACGTCAAACTCTATCCCGGTGTTTGTTTTTCACAGTACAATCCTGTGAACGACCTGTCATGAATCTCATTTCATCTTCAGCTCTCAGCCAATCAAATGCCTGTACATTTCCACAATACGCTCAGCTGTTATTAACAGCGGCGCACATGCTAGAGGCCGTTTGCAAACAGAACATACATGATGCAATTAAATTAGCAGTTTGCGCTGCGGTTCAATCGCTTTATGTATCACTCAAGAGTGAAAAATGCTGCAGTTTTCCTGGATGGGTGAAATCAAATTAGGGTTGATGGCCAAATGTGCCTGTGTTTATGCACAGCTGAAAATTAGGTTGCATACCATGGCCCCCCCACAGCCGCTATAAAGAGGTGAGTTACGCACCGTGAGGCTGAATGCACAGCAAAAGCCTTGAAAACCAACCGACTATGCATAGATGCCTTCTCTTGAGAAGCCCGAACCAAGAAACTGATTTTGAACTATTTGGGCCATGACAATTTAATTGGAAATGAGAACAACAATGCTCTGTGCAATTTTGTGACAGGAAGATACTCATAAACAAAACAACTGTGGAAAAAGAAGGGGAAATGGAGGGGGAAATGCAAATAAGCCAAATTAATTGTGGAGGAAGAGAAAGCAGAGGAGGATTATAAATAGTTCACCATAAAATGAAATTCCTGTCGTCTTTACTCACCCTCTTGTCATTCAAAACTAATTTTTGCTAAATGTTTTTGATAAAGCTCTTTCGGATGTAAATACAGTGGAAGTAAATGGAACAGGCACTGTCAAGATATAACTATTACCATCAAAGTAGTTGACACCCCTAAACCTACCCGTCACTGGGGTTTAAACAAATAAAAAAAAAAAGAGTGTGGTCGTACAAATTAGCACAAACTAGGCACCTTGTACGAATATGTATGAATTAGTCGTGAGACTGTGTTGTTTTGACCAAGAGAGAATGTTCATTTTCCCGAAAATGCTAATTAATGTTAATGTTATTGCACTGCTGTACTTACTGACTGACACAGGGTATAACAACTTCACAGACAAATGTGATTTTTGTTTTTGTAGTTTTTCCCCATCACTTTGATACACTTCACATCAAAAATGACCGGCCTGCAAAAACCTGCTTGTAATTTTCTCATAATGATATATTGTCACCAAATATTGGATTCAATATTTTTAATCCGCTTCTTTCCTTTTTATTAGTAAAGATTTCTGAGCTGTTTTTGGAAATGATTGATCGTAAACTGACCTGAACTGACGCACCTTGTGTAAACGCCCTCAAAATGATCCACAAATAGTGTTTTGCCCCCACATAAAACCTGAGGTGCGTAACCTAAGATCAATCAGTTACACAACATAATACAAAACCTGTGCTAATTGAAAGTGACTAAGTTAACAAAAAGATTGAAAGATTGGTGATAATACAATATATTCAGACTGTGTGCAGTCAACTTTTAGTACCCCAGGAACAAGCAATCAAACAAACAGCTTTAATAATCACTGTCTAATGTAATCAAAGCCTCAGTCTGATTATGTTAAGCAAACAAAAGTGGCTAATGTCACTCATTAAACTGCTTCAGGATGCCTAAACATTACCCTTCAACCCGTTCAAGTAAACAGACCATTTTCTGCTCTGGGGTTATCTGTAAACCCTCTATCCTTACATTATGTACAGTACAGATGCATCTGATTGGCAGATGTGCCCACCCAAGCCCTGAACCCACAGCCCGATCCAGACCCAGCTGAGCTGTGCCATGCATCAAGCCTATTTTCCTCCTGAATGTAGGAAGTGGATTTGCATTAATGAGGTCTGGGATGTTAAGCTAAGACGTACTGTACCTGAACCCCATTTCCCATTTGCCTAGTGCAAAAGGTTTCACTGACGTCAGCATCGAAGGGATGAGCGGCCATTCAGAGAAAATGATAAAGGAATGGATTTTGAAATCTTGAAAGGTGAAGGTTTAACCTAAAAACTTTTGCAACATGATATATATATATAAATAATCTAGTGCTGGGCAATGATTAACAACGATTAATCACATCTAAATTGTGTACATGTGTATATTTATTAAGTATATATAAATACACGCACATATATATTTAGGATGCAATACAAATATTTTAATATTTTAATTTAATATTTTCCCTTTAATATTATATATAAAACTAAAATAATCATGTATTTATATTTATTAAACATTAAAGGTATTATTATAGCTGCAATATATTTATAAAAGAGATACATATTTCAGACATATTTAAGTACACCCAATATCATATACATATATAATGCATACTGATAATATACTATAAATGTTATATAAAATATTATATATATTTTTCAAGGTTTAATTTAATATATAAAACTAGAATTATATTATGTTATGTTATATTATTATATTATACTAAAATTATAGAAATATGAATAACTAATTTATATATTAAAATAGTATATTAAATAATATATTAAATATAATTTTCCCCATTTAATTGAATGCATACATCTAAAATAAAATAAGCATTTATTTATATATTTAACAAACATATAATATTAATGAATATGAATAGCACACACACCCATATATATATATATAAATAAATATAAATAAATTATATTTTCCCTATTTAAATTAATATTCAAAACTAAAATAAAATAATAATCTTCACATAATTTAAATTTATGTATTTCAATTTATGTATTTATTATGATCATATTATTGAATACAACTAACTCCTATTTTCTCCATTTAATATAAGGTTTAAAACAAAAATAATCACTTGTTTATAATAATATTTTGATACATTTGACCTATTTAAAGGGCTCTGCAGCGTCAAAAGGCATGTTTTGTCCTTGTGTTCTAATTCTAAAAGTCCGAGAGCATAACAACCAAATACAAACTGTGTGCGATGGGCCGCAGAGAAGAGCAGGCAGGCAGAGGCCATCGCTGTGAGCGGTAAGCCCAGAATGACAGCTGAACTCATAGAACCTGCTCATATTAGACAACACAGCGTGGCCGAGTGTTTGTCATCCCCTCGCAAACAATTAGCCTTCATTAAGAGAACTAAATCTGTATGCATCCCTCCCGTAGAGAGCGCAGCGGGGGTGGCTGCCTCTCTTGGCCATTTCCACCCCCGGCACAGCTAGAGGCTGAACATCCAGCCGTGATGGAGATCTCCTCCGCAGGCCAGCGGGGGAAAATTAACAGACTGTTTACGTTGGCCGCTTTTAATTTATGCCAGGATGAACCCATCAAGGGTGCTGTGGTCTGTCCGCAGGGGGCCGCTGGATGTGACAGAGGTCGTGAGCTCCGTTTCTCACCTCACAGACAACAGCAGAGCGCTTCGTTTCATATCAGAGCTCCCTCAGCTAGCCGACACAAAATTATATGGCTTCAAAATGTCAGACAACAAACACAGGCATGATACAGTCACAATGCACTCAAAGTAGATGCACAACCCCGCATGACTTGTGCAGGACTTTTATGTGCAACGGCAGAACATTATCCGTCTCCGCATGCATTCTATTCATACCTCCAGCAATCAATCTACACTCAGGTTAATATAAAACCCTCCAAAACAATTGGAGGACCATTGAAGGCATGGCGGCTTCTGAAATAAAACTCTAATGGATATCCGCGGGAGACTGCCACGAAGAATGATTAATTAGGCCTTAACCGTGAGCTTTAAAGCTGTACTCTCCGTCTCATTAGAGGAGAAAAGCAAGCATTTTTAGCTACAATAGTTATTATCCTTTCATAGCACTCCAAGTTGATCTTTTGTCCCGGTCCCGCTGTCTGATATTAAGGCTTCTACTGTGGAGATGTCTGACATTTAACAGAGCCTGCGGTGCGGCTCAGGGGAGCGGGGCGACTCTCTGGGGGGAGATATTGTGCGAGGCCCCCTCTCTGGTGGCTAACAGCAGCCTGATATTACTCACCTTGTCACCTGCCGCCGTAGCGTTCAATAACAGAGGATGACACTGAGGTCTTAGCAAAAATGAGCTCAAACTGACCTTATCAGCCACAGTATGTGCTGTAGGATCTCCTGGAATCAATTAAACAGATTTAGTAAAAAATGTCATCGTTATAATGATAGTCATGCATTTACATTCAGCAAATGGGCTTTTTAATGTGGTGCTTGTTAATGATGCTTACAGCATAATAAAAAGAAGGTATCTTTGTTTTTTCATTATTAATTGTTAATATTTATTAACTTTTTTATTCATAAATATATACAATTGTAATCATAATAAATAGTTTAAGTTATTAAAATAAATAAATAACAGACATTTAATTTTGCCGAAATACACTGAACAGTTGTATGCTGTGTTAGTGATTATTTATGTTGCTAAGGGTGTTGCTCAGTGATACACAGAACAGTTAGATGAAGCGGTCATAGCAGTGCTGTATCGTAAATAAAACGCAGCTGCTGACCAATCAGAATCCAGGAACGGAACTAACCGTTTTATAAATAAATTGTATATATATTTGTCATTAACTTTTTTTAATTGCACTGTAACATCATTCAATGTATGCATTATATAATGCACTGTTCAAAACAGTATTATGTATGATTATAATCTATAAACTTTCATTTTTCATAAGAACTGAAGGTGTAACACTATAATCACACATCAAATAGCTAAAGCTAAAACTTACTGTTAATGAATAAAAGAATCAATAAGAAAAATATAATCCTGTGCACAATAAATAAAAATATATTTAGTTGTTATGTTTATGAATCTGCTTTCTGTAAAAAGTAATAATGACATTATAATGGTTTAAAAAAAAAAAAAGTTGACTCTCATAGAACAAGTTCAACCGTCATTATAAAGTGATTATTGAGATCCTCATTATAAACCTTTTTTTGTTTAGGGTTTTTTTTTTTTTTTTAAAGTGATTTAAAAAAGTCTAGGGATCGAAAACATCTGCTCACATTAGTGACAACCCCAAAGAAATTACGGGGTAAGATGTCCCACATGACACCATGTACAGCAGGTTTAGGGAAAGCCCTATAGCAATTTTCCTTTCCTGCAGCTATTCTAACTGCTCTATCTGCTTTAATACATCAACATTTCAACCCATAGGGGTTTCTGTGTTGTCACAGGATGATGTTATTCCCTACAAAGCTACAGAGAGAAACATCTTACGCATCTTTACTGCCGTGCTACAGGGCAAGAAATATCACACAAACTGCAGACTGAAGTTCATGCGAGGTTGCCTGCTTCCATTGTACAAAAACCTCTATAATTGAGCCACATTTCATCTGTGCGCATAAAAAAAAAAAAAAAACGCCAAAAGAATGGTGATAATGCTATGCAAAAAAATGCATTAAAGCCCACTGGGATTGTCAGTCTGAAGATATAGTATCAAAAACCCGCCGGTCTGCTGCCAGTCAGCTTTTATGCAGATGCGTTTCGGCCTGGCCTGCCTTTGAACAATTTGTCATACTTTGATATTGTATTAACCTGCGAATGCTGACTCTTCATTTGTTCAATTCTGAGGGGAGAGCTACAGAGCGGGAAAAAGCAATATTTCAGTGGGAAGGGAAGAGAAAGAGAGCGGGGCGGCTTAACATTAAAAACGGCTGAAGATGAAGGCGAGGTGCGATTCATCATGGGCCGGCTGCTGTTGGCCACGATCTGAGACTATTTACATTGCTTGAGCAAAGGTGAGGTGTAAACACACTTTTGCTCATGGTTTACGTTCTGCTCAACGCACCTAATTGGCTTTCGAGTGTATCATCCTGTCCTTGGAGAATGGGAGCTGATGAATGTTTGTCTGGGCACCGCCGAGGATCCAGAACAACCTCCCTCCCTGAGACACAGAATAAACGCTTCAGTAATAGCAGTGGCCCGGGATATTAGCCTATTGTAAGCCGTGCAACTGCAAACATCCGCCCAGTGTAGTCTGTCTGAATAAACAACCATGTCAGATCCATTTTTTTGGGTAGTGACGCACCGGTTGAGAAACACTGATGAATTACACTTTATTTCCTAAAGGTTTAAACCAAGTTTTTAGGTTTCTAAATGCACAAATCTGTTTATGTTGTTTTTTATGCCTGAAAATCCATAACTGAATGAAATGTGAAATGAAAAGCTAGGGACGAGGAATAGCTCTAGGATCCTTTGTCAGCCTCAGCAAGAAACTCACTTATAATTGCTCATATTTCATATATTTCATCTTGATTTATATTATATATATATAGACATAACGATCTTCATGTGTTTCTAGATTAATTACATCTGACTCAAGTTACATATTGTCATGGGTAAAGACAATACAAAGCTTCATGCTAAGTAATTTCTCAAAAAAATGATCAAAAGACAATTAATACAATAACTCTCTCTATTCTCTCTGTATTGCACAACTGTCCGTATTAGATTATGTAAAACATGAATAATATTACGCATTAAACAATTTAATTGAGGAAACACAGGATTCATCACCTCACATACACACGCCTGCGTTCGCCGTAATTCACAGAAATCTTTAAACATTGCAATTCGATTACAACATCCAATTTAAGAAGTTTCCATGTCTCGCATGATTTCTTGTAATGCAATTTCTGTGATTTGTTTCAAAGCCATCATCACCAACTGTCAGTGCATGTTATTGTAAAACACGAGCCTATCATGAGAGATTGTTTTCTCACATCCTCACAGATAATAGAGACATACAACTACCACTTATCATAAAGCATGGAGCAAACACCCCACACACTTTTTCTGAAAATGTAAGCACCACATAGGTAATCTTAATGAATATAGTCAAGGACAAAAAAAAAAAAAAAAAAAAACAGTGAAAAAACTGACAGTAAACTTAATTAAAAACGCTTCCTGATGTCTTTAAGAGAAAATTTTATGGAAATGAGGCTGAAAGAATGGAAGATATATGCATATTTGTCAAGAGGTTAAATAAATTCAGCATTTGTACTTCAAACTCAGCTGAACTCCCTGGAGATCACTTGGAGGAGACCCTGATTTCCATGCTCTTAAAGCACCAGCACACCCTCACATGCACAACCGCATATCAGATAGAATAAAAATCAGGATATTTAAACATTTTTCTGCCTGCCCAGAATGCAAAGGGCTCAGCACTTTTTCACAAAAGAACTGTCCTTTTTTATTAAAATGACTGGCTTTCCTGTGTCACGCAGCGCTCTGCACAGACCGTACATTTTTTTTGTTGATGCAGTTAGCTGAGCTTCGGGCAAAATCACAACTTGCTTTTTTCCTCCCCTCTTTTGTGAGTCTAGAGCTGATGGCTTTTTCCCATTTTTCTGCAGAAACACAAGAAAAAAAAAATTACTTCCATGCCAGTGACCATTTGGTGCCCTTATAGTGATGTGTGACCCTGTTTTATTTGATTTCATTTGTTCACTTTTCATTACTGTTTTTCTTTTGATCTGTAGAAAAGGCAGAGCGGAGCGCTGAGACATCTATTTAGGATGACAAAGGAGACCCTTGTCTGGTACCAACTACCTCAGAAATGAACTTTTCACAAAAAAAAAAAAAAAAAACGCTGTTCAGACTGAAATGACGTTTAGTAACAAGAACATTTTGTTCTTTAAAGAAAATACATATCGTACTACAAGCAATTTATATATGAATTATAATAATACTGCACTGATATTCTAACGTAACGTTATTTTCATGCTCTAACTACAAGGCTTTCCATTAATTTTTTGTATTACAACATCATTTTATATAACTAGTAACAACTAGTAACCTTACTTAAGATTTCTTTTCTGCCATGTAACTGCGTGCAACATCATCACAAACTAGCTGTTATAATATAATAAAATATATTGTTTTTGTCAGTGAATATACATACATTTACTCACAAAGTTTATATATATTATATATCGCAGAAAAAAAAAGTGTTTGGTGCCAAAAAATAAAAATAAAAAGATTCTTACCCATTAAATGAGATAATTTAAAGTTACAAACTGTAATTAAAAGCTCACTTTTGGGTCACTTTATGTGTTTGTTGATGATCTGATATTCAGTTATTGTGGTAAACAGTTCTGGTATTTTACATGCTGTGTGTGAATCTGATTTAGGCAGCTTCTCTTTAAATTAATGAGCTTCAGGCATGCTTCAGTAATTAGCAGCATAATCCTCCATATCTGTTTGGTCAGTGCCCTTCACACCAGGTTACATTCAGAAATAAGGTGGCATAGCTCCACGCATTCCATCATAGTCATTACAGACTGGCATAAAACCAAGTGCAGAGAGGTATTTCTTAAGAGGGACAGATATGCTAAATACTGGTGGTGAGTGGGTGTTAGAGAGAGAGAGAGAGAGAGAGAGAGAGGGGAAGGAAGGGAAGGGAGGGAGGGGGAGAAATGATGGGGGAAAAGCCCTTGAGTCCTTATTTCTTAAAAGATAAGTAATTATCTTTCTGAATATAATGCTAGTCTGATTTGTGGCTTTGTGAAACAAGAGTTAAATCTGAATGAAGGGGTCTTTGCCTCTTTAACCTCCTGTTTCCCTGAAGACACAATTAGACCAAATGCTAATTATGACTCAGTTACAAACAACAGCATTAATACTCAGTTATTTAGTCTAATTTGATGATTCAATTGAAGCCGTTTAGAAGAATGACTAGCAGCTAAAAGCAGTACATTCTCACATCTTTGAAGATAAAATGGCTGATATAAAAAATATACGAATGCAAGGGAAAAAAAAGAAAGAAAGGATGTTTGTGTCGCTTCTCAGGAGTTTCTGATATACTGAGAGTATAATGAAAAAACATTCAGCAGCTGACCATTACTCACAGGATTATTGTTAGGATGGAGTCACGGTCTTCGAGGCTTCACGGTTTACAGACTGCGGAAACAAACAATGATTACTGTTGCTTTTTACACACACTTCATAATAGGAAAGATCAAAAGTGAGGGTTGGATGAGAACAATTCATGTGAAAGTGTGTTGAGCACTAAAGCTCAACATTGCTTAAATCCGGAAGAGATTTGTCTTATTCAGAAAGCCTTAAAAAAAACAACACTTTTAGCAAGCTTCCAAAACAATCATGAAGTCTTGAATTGTCCTATTGTTCTTTTCTTTTCTTTTCTTTTTTTTTAATATTGCTAATATTGCTTTTAATTTTATAAATTATTATAATGATTTAAATATAATTAAAACAGGCCATACTATTTTTCTGCTTATTTATGTTTTCAAGATTTGACCTTTTGAATATTAAGTTCAACATAAGAAAACTTTCCGAATATTTACATTGTATAAATTAATTTAGTCATAAGGTCAAAATATTTATATTTAGTATGTGCAAGAAAAATTACTTCATCTATTTAAATCACATTTTCCACACAGAGTCTTATTTCATAGTCAATTCCTTCCAAAAGATATATAAATATATATAAAGTATTCTCGTATCGTTGCAAAAGTGAAGATGATCCACTGATGTTACATGGACTGTTGTTTTTACTATGTTTCTGGAACATATCAGTTTGATTGCTGTCTGGGGAGGGTCAGGTGGCTCTCGGATATCATCAAAAATACAAATGTTTGGGTGAACTATTCCTTTATTATGACCTGTGTCACTGCTTTGTTCTACTTTTCCAACAAGCAAATAACCAGTTATTGTAAACAGGAGAACAAACAAATGGCATCCCCTCCAGCACGAGTGGTTTTATCAGAGGGGATGTGGTGTGATTAGAGGAGACAAGTGCCCCCTGTGCTCCTCACTTTGACTGTGCTGATGGGCCTGAGCCACATGGGAATGACTGCTCCTCGCCGGCCCTCCTCTAGCGCTGCCACCCCTGGAGTGATTCCTCCCCTTCCCCTCTCCGCTCTTTCCTTCACCCCTGAACGTCTGAGAGGACAGACGCCCCACAGCGAGTGCTGTCACCAAACAGGGCAGTGTCGCTCACATAACCAGCGCTTTCTTCTCTTGCATTCTCTTTCTGTTAGCGTTATCTTGGTCTCTGCTTCTATTTGTCGCAGTCGCTCAGGAATTCATCCTTTTTTATTTTTCCCTAAACATATATTGTAAAAAAAAAAAGTTGTGAATCACATAATTAGAACAATCAAAGATCAGAGCTGTAGTCAAGTCCAGCTTTGTCGAGTCCAAGACAAGTTCAAGGCCAGGGCAAGACCGAGTCCAAATAAGAGAAAAAGGATCCTCTTCAAGACCGCATACTTAAGTATTGATAATGTATGCAATGCGAGAGACAGCATATTTCCTATTCTTAAAAAATCATTTCGCATTATTATTTGTAATGATCAAAAAGCAGGGGTCTCCAAACTAGATCCTGGGGGGCTCACCCTTTTAATTTTTTATTTTATGGTCAAATTTCATATCCATAAATGTAAATTCTCAGGAAAAAAATCATGTTTCATAACATTTAAAAATTAAGTGAAACTTTATACTGAGTACATACTGCCCTCAAAGAAATAAAAAGCTGTAAAAGCTTGTGCTGTAAAAGCTTGTGTTGTACAACTGGCGCATCATTCCATGTTTTCCTATGAAATTGTTTATATTTCCCCTTAGCATTTGAAATTTAATAATGTTTTTGTATTTGTTGTATTTGAATTTTATTGAATGTATAAAAAAAATGGATACGTTTTACAATATTTCATTATGGTAAAGGGTAAGTTTAGGGCTGGGGTAGGTGTAGATGTTAATAAAACACAGGTAGAAAATTTTATTCTAAAAACCTAACTTTTCAGAACAGCAAGTGTATCAGAGGTCATGTGACAAGAACCAACCAATCAGCTTCCTTCTTTTTCTGTAACAATACTAAAAGATCAGCCGAGATGGAGAAACAGCTTATAACTGTACAAGGATAGCCATTTTTAAAAATAAATTTAATAGCAGAGCAACAACTGATGGCATTTGAATTGCATTCCAAAGAGATCCGTTATCAGCCCCACAACATACCACCCATCTCAGATCGGCGTGGAATGAAAAGCGACATGCAAGTGTGGTTTTGTTTTGAAGAAGAAAAAAAAAATTCTGGACTTGGCTGAGACCAACAAGAACATTTGGCAAGTCCAAGACAAGTCTGAGTGCAAACACCAACGAGTCCGAGACAAGTCCGAGACGACAGAAAAATTTCTTGAGTCCAGACTACAGTACTACAGCCCGGTCAAAGAAATCAATATACTGTATAATATAAAGATGTGTAATTTATTAATACATTGTTATTATATAATGTTTTAGTTTAAGATTTTTTTCTCAAAGAACCACTGAATTCTGAAAAAGTGTGTTAGTAAACACTTCAAAATTGTTTTTATATTTAAATAGTTCTATTCAAGAATCATGGAAGAATCCTGCATTACATTAAGCATAGCTGTTTTCAACAATGATAATTATTATTATCATTATTGTTTTCAGTATTCAGACCCCCTTAAATGTTTCACTCTTTATTATATTGCAGTCATTTGCTAATATCATTTAACATGTACGCACAGCACCCCATATTGACAGAAAAACACAGAATTGTTTAAATTTTTGCAGATTTATTAAAGAAAAACTGAAATAATACATGGTCCTAAGTATTCAGACCCTTTGATGTGTGATATATTTAACTCAGGTGCTGTCCATTTCTTCTGATCATCCTTGAGATGGTTCTACACCTTCATTTGAGTCCAGCTG
>JAUMHP010000080.1:13134079-13146452 GCA_032361065.1 Enteromius trimaculatus
TAATAACATCAGATTAGAGTAAATCATCAATCCTTCATGTAAACAGCTTTAACTTTAGTGTTTATCTGAGGGTGTCAAATCAGAACATGTTTGTGCTGCTTTAGAAAGTCTTAGCAAAATGTAATCAACCAGTTCATTCTGAATTGTAATATAATCCCTAAACCTCAGTGCTCTAGTGCCCCTAAAGGCTCTGCCATCAGCACTGAATAATAAAAGGTCTCCAGTACGAGATCATACCTCGGACATGGACCCGCACCCCATCATCTGCACACATTCCATGCTCAGGGTTCATTTCCTTTCCACATCCCGTGAAGGCTTTCAGAAAATAAATCTCAAGGACAATAGCTGCCATTAATTCACTTATTTACTGAGCGGGAAAAGCTAATCAAATTCTGCCGCTGCTACCCGTCCTTCATGCATTTGGCTCTCAAATTAACCTCTCAGTGGCCCTTTCTGTGACTGAAGAAATGCTGATATGCAGCATGCCCTCATGGAAGCATCTCTCCACCGAGAAATACTCTACAAGGGCTGGTTTAACCTGATGACTTCAGCTTGAAATGAATGCAGATGAATGCCACTTGACTTTAATGCAATATTACTTTTTCAAAAAAAAAATAAAAAAAATGTAATAGCAAACGAGCACACCAGAAAAAATAAGATCTGTGTTCAAGTGATATACCGCAAGTCCCCATTTTAATCAGTCCCTGCATCAACATTGATCAAAATCCTTCTCTCTACTCAAACTTCAATTGAATGAACATCCTTCATGTACTCTTGAGTCGGGGCCATTAGAAAGTCTCAATCTATTAAAATTTCCCAATAAACTCACATAAACAAGCCTCCAAAAAGAAAAACAGTATTTGATATTCTAACTTTTATCCCTTCCCACAGGAAATAAAAGGTGCAAGCAGCTTTGGTTATGCCAGGACAGTAAGTGCATGCAGGTCCACCAAACCTCCGAAACATGAAAGGCCACACGTAATGTTAATTTAAATCTCCTCTTGCGTGTGAGCCCAGCTCTATCAACTTCTAACTACAGAAGCTTCTCTGAGACCTGATGCACAGGAACATCAGAGGACTGAAACTCTTTCCCCTAAGCAGGCAGAGAGAAATAGTCAGGGTGGAAATTGCATTCTCACCACCCCCTGCCAAGTGCATTTTCATATTTCCATCCCCTTATCATACGTCTTTGAAAGCCAGGAGAGCATGGGGGCCAGTTGTAGACTTTGCAGATGTCTGTTTGATGCCTTCACTGCAGAATTCCTCAAATGGATCCCAAATGAGCCAAGAAAACCTTCAGTGCTACGTGTCCAATGACCAATTTTGGATGGCTGATGAACGAGGACAATGTAGAGACAAAGTATTTTTGGCTTGAGACAAAGGAGCAAAACACACCCCACCATTTCTTTGATATCAACAGACTGTCAGCTGCACAAGGCATATTTGTCCTCTTGGGGGTGGGTGATATTTTATCCCCTTCAAAACAGGATATGAAAAGAAGCCTCAATGCTGGAAATTTGCTTTTGATAACTTGACTGGGGTTGTTATCTTGGCAAGCACAGTTGCCTCCAATCTGACCCTTGGGGTATCATAATTTCTCACAAACAAGACCTCCAGTGATCTGTAACCAAAGACGGACGTGTCACTGTTCAGTTCGAACCACCAGACACCATGCAAAAGTTTAGCCATGTCATGTTCCTGTCCCACAAATCCACCTTATTACTGAAACCCAAACGATATGAAAAGCAATAAAAGTGGTTACCGTTTCAGAGTGAGGCAGGAGAGAAAGGTTGCTGGGTTGAATTTCCCAGATGTGGTGCAACAAAGCTGCAAGTCTGTGTGATGTTTTTCTCCTGTCTCTACCAATGAAACTGTACATTCACCCAAGCCAATTAAAGAGCAAGTTCACCCATAAATGAAAATTTTGCCATTAACCCTCTTGTCAAAATAGTTAATATCACATCAGTGGTTTAACCCTAATTTTAATGTGAATACTTTCTATGAGCAAGGAAAACAAAAATAATGTATCTATTTGAAGATTTCTTCTCTTCCATGTCAGTCTTCACCGCCATTTACAATATCAAAGCATGTGACGCTGGGCCATGAAACAAGGTCTTACAGGTTTGAGGAAAAATGAAGCCAATTAATTAATGACAATTTTCATTTTTGATTGAACTATCCATTTAGCCATTTGTTACTCGTGGGGTGATGCTACACTTGGCCCTGCTACAACCTTATTACAATTGAAGGAACTATCTGGCAGCAAAATATGCAGTCTCATTGAAAAAAATAAATTGTTTACACTCCAAATCCTTGCCATATCCAGTGCCCTTTTATTGAATAAAGATAAACAAATCTAGAAATGATGACTTTTGCAGCAAATATAGCAACAGTATATGATAAATTTGCCTTCTCATAAAAAGACAATGGATTACAAACAATAAAACTGATTATCCTAAAGGAAATGCTTACTGAATGTGAACATCACAACAGAACTTGATCTCATGAATAAAAAGGAAAATCTTCATTTATACAAAATCAATAAAGTACTGTAATATCATCACCACTTGAACTTTGTGACTTGAGAATTGCACATAAACTCCTCAAGTCTGAGAAAGAAAGGAAAGAAGTGTATTTCTCAAAAATAAAAAATGAAATAAGCTTGACATTTTTTGGAATAAAACAAAGATTATTGCGATCTCATATCTTTGCGGAAACAGGTTTCCACATACAGTATGTACTACAAGACTACATGAGCATATGCAAAACAAACGGCAAGAGCTGCTGAAAGAATTAAAGGAAAATGCAGCAATACAGAAGGAGGACAAAGACTATTCATCAATGATGTAAATGCCATCTTGTGATGCCATTTAGCGTTCACACTGCTTGCCCTAAGGAAGCACGTCTGCTGGCACGGGAATACGCTTAACATGGTGGGCACGTCCTTGAACCCCCCCAATCTGCTAACCCTATGGTCTCTCTCTCCTGCTTCACCAGCTCTGGGGCGAGCGATGGGCTACGAAAGATTAATGCATCTTCAACGGCATGCGTGAAATCAAATTAGTGTATAGTCATCCCAGTATGAACCAAGCTTGCCCTAAACAAGAGCCAGAGACTCAATCATCCTAAGCCCTTTTCCAACTATTGTAAAGGATAAATGTTAATTATTCGCAGATACATAAAATTAATTGTATTTTTTTCTTTCTCAATACACAGATAAGAAACAAAGACAGCAACGATTTCTCCACAACAATGAGCTTTTTAAATGAAGGGGGACGATTCTAATTCTACCATCTGATAGAGTCTCAATATCTCATATTCTCTGTAATCAAATAGTCAGTTATGATGAGAAATGATGTTGTCATGCATTTTCCATTTCTGTATGGCCTCCGACAACGCCTCGCTTTCTCATTTCAGGGGTGCTCAGATTACATCACAAGGAGAGGTGCGAAGGCGCCACTCATAACAATGTCACATTGCATTAAGTCTGCCATGCCACTTGTGGGCCTCAATCAAATTTTAGCTGACTCTACCTATCTGTGACTACAATTGGATTTGCTCAGAGACGACGGGGATTATGGCTACTTCTGTGTATATATATTCCACTTTCTTCAATCTAGCATTTGATCACGCGATCAAGCTCTTGGGGAATAAGCCGCTTCAGATAGCTTTGGTGCGTAATAACCTATGGGGATTGAAGATGGAGTGAATGGCAAGGGCAGGGTGTTCAAATACAGGCAATATTACAGGGACAAGTCCCAGAGTGAAACACTGGAAGTAGACAATGATCCTTGTTATTGAGGGAAGTCATGCTTCTTCGGATACGGGTCAGCCGGGTCAGACGTAAGTGTATGAGAGAGTGTATGTGCGTATGTGTGGACGGTGTACCCAAGGCACTGAAAACAAGCATGAAAACTGTTTTGAGAGGAGACAAACAATCCTGTGCTACCAGCCGCACGACAAAGCTCAACTCTGTGCTTTCTGAATTAAGGTATGATTATTCGGGATTGGCTTCTGACTAACCAATGACATTGGTGAACCAGGAGAATATTTTTCACCCCAGAGGTGCATTCAAAATGATTGGGTTGACAAGTTCACATGGGCGACAACAGATAACCTACCTTCTTCTCCAGCAAATGGATGTTGCTTTAAACAACTCCTCTACAGAGGTTTGCATACGGACATGGTATACTTTACCTTACTCGTATTTTCTGTATAATTCTGACAGAAATAGGAATCATTTTGCAATTAGGATAACCTTCATCAGTTGCTTCCAGAGAGAACTATTCTATTTCTTAACTCAATTTCCAAATAGACCAAAAACATTTGGGGAAAAAAAAAAATAAAAAAAATAAATAATTAAAATGCAGCTTAAAGGTTATATGTATTTGGATGACCCTGAGGATGTTACTGACAATCATCGATTTGATTGACTGAATACAGTATATCTGATCAAGGTCATGGGACTGATTAGTTGCTTAATTATTTTGGAAACAGCTTAAATAAAGTGTCACTTGTTAACATTAGTTAATGTATTAAGTAAATGTGTTAACACTGAAAACCATTATTCTATATTTTAATATGTTCTTCCCTCAACCCTCAACGAGTTAATACATATCTCTCCCATGCACTAGTGTGCAGCACCACATTTAGCTTAGCTCCTTTCATTTGTTAGGATCCAAATAGGGATCAGTTTAGAAGCCACCAACACTTCCATGTTTTCCCTATTTAAAGATGGGATTAAGTATGGTGACAAAATAAAATGTGGTGATTTAAGCAGATAAAAAAGATAACTATTATACAGTATATGGCAGAAGAGCAGTTCGCAGCACTTCAACCTCGATGATATTATGGTGTTGAGGTAGAAATGTTGCAAAGTGCTCTTCCGTCATATATAATGGTTAAACTTTTTTTTAACAGCTTAAAAGGTTTTAGCGAGGTTTTATTTTGTGTCGCCATACTTAATTGTAACATACTTTAAAAATGGAATTGTTTGGTGGCTTCTGAGTTCATCCCCGTTTGGATCCTAAGGAATGACTGGACCTAAGCTAAATGCTAACATAGTGGCGCCATGCGCTAAAACGATTAAGTGCACGCACTGAGATGGGAAAGATATGTATCAACTTGTCAAAGTTAAGGGAAGAACATAGTGTAATATGGAAAAACGGTGGAAAACAATTGAAAATATTGTTTATTGTTAGTTCACAGTGCATTAGCTAATGTAATGTTTTAATTTTAATAGATTTTTTACATTTTTATTTTTTTTAATTTAAAAACATTTAAAATGTGTGTGGCACTTGTAAATCTCCATTATTTAAAATGCAATTAGATATTCCAATAGACGTGGATAACATGATGACTGAATCATTTCAGTTCCTTTTACACTCGTACAGCACTATCTGTGTCAATCCACCACCACCACACTGCAGTAACACGAAACACAAGACTGGTTGACTTGCCTAAAGTGGCATCTGTGACAATTACAAAGTGCTGCGATATAGTAGCATGCACAGCAGAGTTAGATGAAGATGCGGCAGGTGATCAGTCTTAAGCTTGCCTGTAGAGAGTTACCACGTGGCTGACTAACAAAGACAGATTAGCATCCTGAAGGTATGGCGTTAAGCTAGAGATCCTCAACGTGACTTAGTGTCGCTAACGTACCGTAGTGTTAAAGAAATCACATGTGTTGGGGGAGACATCCATCTTCTGCTTTCTTATAAAGCATATTATGAGTTACTCCAGGTAACCCAGTTATCAGCAAAAGAAGATGATTCAATTTTGATGCTAAATGCTAATATACATCACTGTGCATGGCGTAGAAAAAAAAACGCCTCGCAGACTGGACTGCATTGGAAAAGAGGAGTGTTTGCAAAGCCAAACTCTAAAATCGTTATCGAGTGCCCTCTCCTTGAAGGGTGAGTAATACTTGAGATGCAGGATGTTTCCTCTTCTGCCAAGCTTTTCAGCAGAGCGCACATCCCTCATAGGAGGTTCTCTTTACCGTATTGACTGGGGATAAGTTTGTCACTGGATCCGGATTAAAGTCTTAGGCCTATCTGTAAAATGGAGGAGAAAGGAGGGGTGGAAGAGGGAGGGCAGAGGTTTGTTTACCTATATTGGCTGCTGTGTACTGAAGGAAAGCGGTGGATGAGAGAAGGAAAAAGTAGGACTCCTGTTCCAATGTCACCTCCAGATTGGACATCTCAGCCCAGACAGATAACACACACGGCGCTCTTAATTAATCATCAGCGCCATATCGATGTGTCAATAAGCCCTCACTTGTCAGGTCGCCAGCCGCCCTCCATTAAACCTGGAAGCCCTGGAGTTCTAATTTAGCTTCTCCTGCGATGCTCGGTGGCTGCCTGAACTCAGTGCGGAAACCTACGGCACGTCCCTCATGCCAAGCTCTCAGGTACTTTTACACTCAAAATGTTGAAGGGCAAAAGCCTCCTTTCCACTTCAGATGGCTTTCACCTTTGAAAAAGCTTTCAATCAGAAGCAAAACAGCGGTGTTTACCCAGCCAGAAGACACTCGTAGATATGCAGACAATACAACGTTCACAGTGGACAACAACGGTGTCGCTTTACCTTCGTTTAATCCGCTTCAAATCCTATTAGAAAAGAGATCGAGCCTGTTCGGCCCAAATGCAGATCAAACGTTACCTACGTCTCTGTTCCCACCAAATGCAAATGTTGTTCTACCCCAGAAACCAAATGAATAGTAAATGAACGAAACATAGCGGCGGAGTTTGCATGCAGATTACCTGCCCAAAGACCTGAGCCTAATTATTATTCATGTTTACAAACTTTCATCTCCTGAGGACAGCCCGGCCCGCGACGGCGCATACATAATGAGCAAACAGACCACGCTCTTCATGTGGATCCGGACATGCATTTATTCATGTAGCCCACACACGCACACACATATTCACTTACAAAACACACAGCGCTCGTTGTGTCTCAGGGGACCAGACATTTATGAAGACGCCAGTTCGATGGCATTATGGCAGCATTACGCATTCTTGGCTGCAGATTCCCCCCGATACGACCGGTGTCCCGTCCCACTTCTGCATTGCTTAAGAAGGCCTGTCTCCACAAGCCTCGAGGGAGATGCAGGAAGAAGCCTTGGCCGTCACGGTCTTGCGCGGTCTTCCTCTCGCGGATACTCAAGCCATATGGACGAGGCCTAGCAGTGTGTGTGTGTGTGTATTTGTGCGAATGTACAATGAGGCAGAATAAGAGAATGAAAACCCTACGGATGAGACAGCGAGCGCTATTTCTCTGTGGGCTATTGATCGAGTATGCTTAGACCCCGGGGCAGACTATTTTTCCTCTGGATCCCTTTTTGTTGCATGAGCTTGTGTGTTTGCTGGATAAAATCTTCCATAAAGCATCTTCAAACTCCTCTCATTAACCCCGTGCCACGGCGAATGTGGTTTATAGCGCTCAGGCTTTGAAACGTAGGGCCGTAATTCCAGACGTACATGTTTCAAAGGCTGATTTGGCATTCTGCATAGCTTCCAGCTCTTATATATAAATTTCTTGCAGTTAAACCGAGCGACTCATAAGTCAATGGCTGCAAAATGTAAGAGGTTCTATAAAGTAAAGATCAGTGTGGTGTATTTGATTTGTCTTTTGGTGAAGATGGGCTCCTCAAGTTCATTATGAAGCAATAAATCATTCTGAGTACGTTAGATTATAAAATATTAAAAGTGAAAGACTCATGCTGAGGTCTGTGGCTATCAATAAGATTAGGAGGTTAACGTCAATAAAGTTTATATGTACACAGAGTTCTTATATATGCATTTAACTGCATGCTTTGCACTTTTTGTCCTCTCGTCAAATGCTTTGCTCTATTTTCCGGCCATCTGCTTGGGTCTGAGGGTAAAAAAAAAGACAGATTATTCAGGGTAAAGGGTCTGAGTAAAGTTACAGCCCCCAACCACAATCCCACTCACCTTGGCTACATGCTGCAGGTCGTGACCCTTAAGGGTGCTTCAAGGGTTTTGTGGATGACACACTGTCCTGGATAGAAACATTAACACCCCAAAGGGCCATCTGCAAGAAACCTGTGCAGTTCTTATTAACCTGCTATTTTATAAAAATGGCAGTTTAATATATTAATATAAATACATAAATTTGATGCTGAGTACACAGCCATTTTTTTTATTATTTAATTCTGAATTATAAAGGATGCATTGATTTTTGTACAATTCTGTGCATCTGTCAAAACACTATTCATAATTAACAGTGTTATACTATTATCCATTATAACATTAAATATGCATTATAATATTACTCACGATATTATTATTTTATCAGCTTAATGGCAGCATACTGTCTAATTTCTGAAAATATTACACACGTCATCACACCAGTGAGAACAGCGCTGATTAATAGGATTAATAATACATTAGGGTGCTACTTTGTCCTTGAGCCCGACCACTGTACTGAGAAGCAGGGCTTGAATAACTCAAATAACAAGATTTCACCGAATTTCAAAGGCTTTGTATTATGGGAAAACAGGATTCTCCTTACTTTTCTGAAATAAGAATGTACTACGTACAAACGTACAAAACGTATACGTACTGAACACAAAGAAAATAGATCATATACTGAAATGCAAAGATGGGCCATTGGGAAACTGTCACAGTATTGACGTCTACAACAAAAGCATATCAACACCTATTTACAACCTACAAAAGCATCAAAACTGACATGTAGAAATCGAAGTGTAAAAAGGTACGCGTCATTGATTTGCAGCTAAAAAAACGACTGAAAGTTTTGACCATTTTAAGAGCAATTTTAAAAGTGAAAGCAACCACTGAGCAGTCTTTTAACAATACAGATGATTTCCTTTGCTTTTCCTTTGCAAAACTGGGCCACTGGGAAACACTTACTGTATTGATTTCTGAACACTGCCCATATTTACAGTGAATCAAGCCTTTAAAATATAAATATTGATGCGTTTGATTTTAAGTCACACTTACTTTTACACTGATTTGCAGCTTTTACATTTTTTTTTTAAGTTTTTAATTTTAAACAAGGAATTTATAATCCGTAGCAACCAAAATAATTGAGCAATGTTTGACTATACAAGAGAACAGACATCAGCCACTATCAATGAGATAAAGTGGGGAAAAGAAGAAGGTACAGTAGTTGCACCCGTAAACAATTTTCTGTCATAAATGCCCAGTCTCTGCCTGTGTAAAGGACCATCTGACAAACAACATATGTTTGATGCATACTGCAGAAGACATATCAGAAATACAGCAAATAGCATGTTCATGATGAAGCATGATGCACAAATGCTTTCCATCAGGATCATTTTTAGAGGTAGAAAACTGATTTGCTGCCAAAATGAAATGACATCTTGTTTGCAGCACCAGGACATCCAATTTGCGGCCAGACACTCAATGCATTACATACAGCAAAACATAAAAAGTCAAAATGAGGGCAGTAAATGGTCATATGAGACTAAATTTGGGCAGCATAAACAAATAGGACTTCAAGATTTGAGCAAAAATGTATATGTTCTTTTCCATAAGAAACACTGCACATCAGTATACTCCCTGAACAGAACAATTCTGCTTGATGTCCAATAAAGTGTAGAGAACATGGGAAGAAATGTGTTATTGCAAGTACCTTGTGTACCTGAGAGGCAAAAACTAACTATAAGTACTGTAAATGGGAACAACCTCACACTGGTTCATCCTTGATCTCACCACTCAGTTGTGACTTCACACCTGGCTTTGCATGATAAGAACACTCAGGGTAAGAACACAGGCCCTTAGGGATAGAGCACCAGGGTTCAGGCAGCAAAAACAAAGAGCTTACTCACCTTTTCATTCAATACAGATACTGATGAAGTCTCAGGTGTTACATGGAAAGGGTCTCGAAGTAGGACACGGGGAAAATGACATGCGATCATTGACTCTGCAACCCAACAAAAGTTGTCAGACTTGTCAATTTTATAATCAATTGACTTTGCGTGCCCTTTTGCAATAGGACAGATGGAATAATTCGGTACATGTTCATCCACACCATTGTGATAATGCGGGCTTTGCTCTCGACATTATCTGAGCCAATCCATATTTCCACCCCCTGCGCTTGTTCTGGAGACTTCTTGGCTGCCCTTCACCGAAGGAGAGGGGAAAATTGGGTCTCTCTGTCGCTCTCTCTCCTTCTCGAAGCCAGCAGATGAGCACACCTGCAGAATGTCCCCTGAGACCTGCATATTATGCATCCCTCCCTCCAATTCCTCGACTGCTCTTACCTCACTCTCCGGCAGAAGGACAGAGGGCATCTCTTACCGAAGGTCAACAAGATTGAGATCCGTCATGGGACAGGGGCAGGAGGGGACTGCATCGATGCATTAAAACATAAGATGCGATGCCTGAGAGAGCAACTAAAAACATTGGGGTACGAAATGATATTTGAATTACAGAACAGGCAAATTACAGCAACTGAAATGAATGGAAACAGATTTGTATGTATTATGTATGGCGCAGGCCGTCAGATGCTTTAGAAAAGCTTCCCTGTGGGTCACCTTTGTTATTGACCGATGAAACTATATTAGAAGAAGAAATTATAGAAATATAACGTGAGCCTTTATGGGTGTGTTTTAATTACTTTATATTGACTGCAGACAAATTTACCTTGTGGGACCATCTGCTTGTAGAGGCTTTGATCAAGTTCTACAGCAGATCAATAGAGGACTCCAGAACTTCGTCTTATCTTCATTTACACAAATTTCCAGATTTATTAAATACGTTTTACGCAAGTTGATGGGTCAAGTAATAATAGCAATAGATTCTCAACTGAAGACAAGCTTTACAACATTTAATAGGAATAAACTAGAGATTTGCCTTCATCTGAGTGCTTTGTAGTAAAATGTGGTCATGAATGAATGAATGAATGACAATCTTTTTCCCCCTCAAAGAAAATGTTTAAGTACCCAAAAAGAACACATTCATCCAGTTATCCAAAAAAATAAAAAATAAACAAAGATAGCAATCAACCCACAAAGAGTATTATTACTATTAACTGAGCATAACTAAAAAGCAATATTGAAAATGGAAATTTCCATTACATTTTAAAAGTGATTCGTTTTCTGATTTTTTAGGGCATGTGGAAAACCCTGAAATCATACAGTAATTGAAGCAAATGCTTCTCACATTCAGCTGGTGGAAATAATGGAGTTGAGCAAATGCAACTGATCACATTAGTGCAAGTAAACTGAACATGTTTCAGTTACTCTCTGAATAAATAAACAAATGAAATTACATTTATTTAGCAACAACTAAAGGGAAAACTTCAGCAAAAATGTTAATTCTGTCAACAGTCACTCCATTCCAAACATGTAAGACCTTTGTTTATCTTAAGAACAAAAATCAAGATATTTTTAATAAAGTCCAAGGGTTTTTAGGTAAAAGGTAGTTAAAAGAGTTCAAATAATAGTCCAACGGTTCAGATTTTAATGAAGAAATTAATCTTCAGAAATTAATGAAGCTATGAGAATATTTTGTGCTCAAAAAAAGGCGTGACTGACAAAGCAGAGGAGAAACTGTTGAATAAAGTAGTTGTTTCTGTATTCAGAAAGCGTTTGGATTTCACCAAAGATATTTTTATTTATTTTATGAAAATGAAAAAATATGTTCTGCATGTTGGGACTAAGGAGTGAAACAATTTTAAGAAATTGGTGGGAACAAGGCAATAAAATTTTACAAGAGAACTGTCTGAGAAAAATGGTGGGTGAAAACAGTTGCTTAAAACTGGTCAGTAAAATTTAAGGCAGGGCTTAGCAAATACTCATCATCATTCACTTATCACCACTGTACCTCAGGGTAGACCGGGTGAAATTTAAGCCTATCTGGATTAAAAGTGTCTGCCAAATTACTACACCCTTAAATAGCGTACAGTATCTACAAAATATATTCAATGCTAAATGCATGTTCATTTTTGGACTTTTCTTTATAAAAAAATAATTTTAAAAGATCAAAGTGCCTTCACACACACACACACACACAGTGAGGTCAATAAGTATTTGATCACCCTGTGATTTTGCAAGTTCTGTTACTCAATCTTACTCTCTTACTACAATTTGCAGCATATGTGCATTTCCACTGTGAGAGACAGAACCTAAAAAGAAAAAACACATTGTATGATTTTCTAACAGTTTATCTGGGAATTACGGTGTCAAATAAGTATTCAAAAGTAGTAGTCAAAGAATTTAGTATTTGGTACAGAAGCCTTTGTTCACAATTACAGAGGTCAAAGGGTTCCTGTAGTTCTTCAGCAGGGTTGCACACACTGCAGGAGGGATTCTGGCCCACTCCTCCATACAGGTCTTCTCTAGATCTGTCAGGTTTCG
>JAUMHP010000080.1:13160590-13174873 GCA_032361065.1 Enteromius trimaculatus
TTCTTGTATCACAGCTGTAAGTCAATTGCTATGTTGTCTACAACATGAAATAATTAAAAGTGTCTGCTAAATGAATAAATGTTAATGAAAGAATTATAATAAGTACATGAAAACCGTAAAAACACTGGACCTAACTATGGGGCACCATTGTGCAGCAGCAACAAAAAAGGAACCTCAAGGTTGTGCAAATGTAGGGCCCCATTCCTATATTTGCCTGAGCCCCTTAAATTCACCAAATCCGCCCCTGCTAATTATGATCAAAGTGATCAAATGTAATTTGCCAATAGAGGCCATGTTTTTTAGATAAGTCAATGTCATACCAAGACACAAGATCAGACTTCAGGTTTCCCAGAAACACTTTTTTCAATCTTATGGCAAAATCAAATATGTGCAATTTGTTTTGATTTGACAAAAGTTCATCCTAAAACACAAAGTTTGGTGAAGATATCTCATTTCGTTCATGAGTTATAGCCTTTGTCGTAAGAGAGGTCCTCGACTTTGGAATGTTTTTAAGTCCCATTGTGAAAGTGAGTGGAAATTTCTTCTTATTTTGATAATTATTAAAATGCAATGTCCACAGAATATTTCAGCAGTGGTTCGGTTTAGGTTTCGGACATTTGTCAAATTTACAAAAAAACAGTGCGTCGTAGCCTAACACTGTGTCGCTTTTTGAAGCTCATGGTACCCCTTTTTAGCCACTTTTCAACATGTAGGGTCCTCTGTGTTTTAAATAGGAAACCCTTAGCGTCAATATGCAGACGCAATTTTTATTTTATTGTCATAATTAAAAGATATATTGGGTAGAAACAACTGCATTATTGCATATATGTAGGGGTGTGATTTTTCCATGTAAATAGTCAAAACAGTTTCGTTTCCATTTTGCAATATTACTATTCCAAGTCTTTTAAGGGAAAAGCGATTGATTTGTGAGAGGAATAGACGCAGTCACTGTTTCCGTCTTCTGTATACTTCCTGTGCGCTGCTGCAGTCTGTGCACAATTAAAAATGCTGCTACTAGAATCCTTACATCAACGTTGGTTGAAAGATGCCATTGGCTCTTGTTTGCCTCGTGACCGATTGCGGCATGCTACGGGACAGGAATATGTTTTCTGAATGAGATGAGAGCGCGTTAACGGAGCAGGACCATTTTAGTATGTATTACTACCATTACTTCGCATGGCTTCAGAAGACTTGGAATGTGACACGACTTGTTTGTAATGTATTTATGCTGCTTGTTTATAATTAGTTTGTACAATAAATACCCGTAACTGCTTTTGCCTGTGTGTGCGTTTATACTGTTCAGAGGTGGGTAGGTTTTAGGGTAGGGGTGGGGTTTGGTGCTCCAATAATAGTACAAAAGTTATATAATAAATGTATATATGCATGTAAACCATTACATTAAGCAAAACAACTGAAAGCAATGGAGGAACCTTCACGTCGAAAAGCGCTATGAGCACCTCTGCACCGGAGTAGCGAGTCAGACTACGACCATCTTACCAAGTTTCAGCTCTCCAAGCCTTACAGTATTCTATTATTTACTTAGACTTAGTATGACTAAATCAATATGACTAAAACAAAAGAAAATGTTTGCATTTAGATTAAAATTATTGCTAAAACAAAAAACTATCAAATGAACTCTGCTCATGTATAACGACAGCTGCCGAAAGAATGTTTCGTGCAGACTAAAATCAAATCAAGCATCCGTATAACAATTCAAACAAGCATTCATTTAAAACCGTATGATAATACCTCTTTTGTTCATCGACTCTTTTGTGACACACAGCTTGAGTCCCATATCCCAGCTGTGGGCTGTTAAATGTAAATGAACTAGCATACAATTTAAATGATCCTCTCAGATACATGACACATGTAACATGTATTTTTCTGATCTTTAAAAGCAACCTATCGTAGTGAACTTGTAAAGCATACTCTGTGCTTGAGGAGGGAAAAAACAGTTCTTTCAGTCTTGAGTGATGTGAAAGAAAGTGGGAATAGGATGGGGGGGAAAGCATGAAAAGAGGAAAAAAATAGACTTTGAGGGCTGATCTGAGCTCATCTCTTCTTAAATTACTGTTCAAGTAAACTCGGTTGAAGCTGTGACAGGATTAGACAGATAATCCCATAACACAGATATCGCAGAAGTCACTTCTCTAGGTCCACTGGGGTTCCTGTTAAAGCGCACTACATAATCCAGAGCTCACTCCTATTGCATCCTGGACTTAGTAATAGTACCAAGAGTGACCATAAAAGGAGGTTTTACACACCTGGACAAGGAATGCTTTAGAAATTCTTCATGAATATCACCCAAGTCTCGCTCCCCCTACAGTATGTGGTCACAGTGTTTCTTTTCAAACTCTTCCCTTTGCACTTAAGTAACTATAGCGGCTTCTTTTAGCTTTACCGGAAATTATTTCTCTAGATTTTTCTTCACACCTTTCTTTTTTTCCTTTTGTATTAGCACTAGTTTTATTTTAGTATCGTCTTGGCTGTCCCCAGTGTTCACACATTATGGCCACCATGGATAAGTGTGACATTTTTTTGTTGTTGTCGGGTGGTCTTTTAGCATTCATGCAGTGAGGTGTTTTATCACACTTGTGCCCCATAAAATCTCAGCTGTGTGACTGACACGTCATTTTTCCGTTTTTTCTTTAGAACTGTGGGTAAAAATAATGGGCTGGATAAGTAATCTTACAAAACTTTTCACCATCTTAGCACCATTTAACTCCATACCATGTTCTGGTTTAGGTGATATGATCTGCATTGCATATCATTATAAAAAACAAAAAAGACTTAAAGTGCTTCTATTATGGATTTTTGACAAGTGAAGTTTTAAATCTGAAAATTCACTGTGTATGAAGTTATTATCTCTTAAAAGAAAGCAACTCTTTTTTCTTTCTTACATTGAACACCACAAAGCTGATGACACCCATAGTACTTTTTCCATACTATATGGTTTCCAACATTTGTCAAAATGTCTTTGTTTCTGTTCACCAGACGATAGCAACTCATACAGGTTTAGGAAGAATTTTCATTTTTGAGTGAACTACCCCTTTAAGAGAGCAGCAAATCAAAGGCATGTTTGCACAATGAGAAGTCACTGCGTTAACTAATAAAGTCAGAGATACCGACTGTCCTCATATTCCTCTCAGTGTTTTGTCTGTCGCTACGGTTTGCCAATCCAAATTAGCTTCCATTGACCCTTTTTTGCCCAACGCTCACAGGGTTCCGTTTAATCTAGACATGCTTGACACCCTAATCAGAGTCCCATTATTTCTGCAGGTACCAGGGAAATGAAAAGATCTGAGAGTGTGTTATGAGGCATTGACAGGTGTTGGGTCAAACCATGAAAACGTCTGACAAAACTTTAGAACTCCAACGAAACTTTAATTCCCTTTCTGTGCGTAACTACAAAAAGGAACAATAGATTAAACTCCAAAAATGACCTCTACTGATTAACAGTGCTGAGAACTAAAATATGAAATTAAGTTATAATGCCTGTTACATTTTTGTTCTTATTCAAACCCATTACGTTTGTCCTCTCTTTCAACTCGAACACAGATAGATAAGCTAAGTGATGTACCACTGAACCATTTAAACTCGCTCATTTCTGCAAAAAAACGTTCCGTTTAATTCAAGCTGAATTTAAAATAAAATGTTTAAAGCTATAACAATAACAACAAACTGTCGAGTTAAAGCTATAGCTATTAACTCATAGCTATAAGCTATTTCTCTGCATATCAAGTTGAAAAAAAAAAAACTGCACAAATAAGATTTAAATACTATAACTTAACTATGGTTTTCGGCTCTCGAATGACGCATGTTAATTATGCAAATATAATATGATGGATCTTGCTCTCCGCTCATAAATTGTAATGCTTAAAATACACACAAGCAAATCTTAACTGAAGAAAACCTAAGAGCATCTACTTTATAAAAAAAAAAAAAGAAGGATTAAACACACTGTGAATATTGACTTCATGGTGTTCGAATCCTATTCTAAACCAGCCTGATTTCATCCAAAATTACTTTTTGCTCTATCCCACAAGGCACTGGGCTTTATTACCACTTAGATCAGTTCTGGCTGTCCAGCTCCCACACAACCGTCTCTGATCAAAACTTTTCTTCTTAACTTATATACTTTAGCTCCTAGCAGTGAAAAAGCAATAAATTCTGGATTTAATTATGCAATACACCCTAGGATGTGAAGATGCTGTTAAAATATTCTCCTTCACTTGAACGTCGAATTAAACAAGGCCCACAAATTCCTGTGGCTCTGAGCGGAGCTGCATTTCTGAGGACGGCGCTTCAACCTGCAACCTGTGTGAAGCGTGCACCGTCTCGTCCACAGAGGGCTGCACTCTGTTCTAATCAGGCCCTCCAGCTGTTCTTTCCTTGGCAAGGCTTAAAGTTACCATAGTGACGGTGACGAGGGTTCCAAAGAGTTTTTACGGAACACCAGGAATTTAGCTCACGGAGCAGGCAAGCACAAGCTCACGGAAGGCAGCTCTAAAAGTGGGTGGAGTGCTTTTGGCAAGCCGTTCTGCCTCGTATGGCGGACGCCTGGTCCGATTCCCTTAAACGTGCGTGCCTCTTAACGGCGAGCGGATAATTGTGCAAAATGCCTTCTCAAGTGTTTCGGGGGGCATTCTGCCGGTTTCCGCTCAAGACAGACGGTAGCTTGCAGAATATGTATACTTTAGGAGTTTGCGGATGGTCGGAAGCCCCCACAGTGAGCCGGGGAGTCAGTGAGTTGGTACTAATGTGTTGATTGGGCCAAAAGTGAGGCTGGGAGAAAAGAGCATTTTGATGATGGCCCGCTGGGATGCCAGCCCTCCACTGTTATTACCCAGCTTTTAATTAAAGCGTGTCAGGAAGAGGGGCGGAAAAGCACTGGTTTCTCATGTCTAATGAAGGGGACCGTGCGCATGAGATGCTCAGGGCATTCTCACAAAACACATGAGGCAGGATAGAAAATATATATATATGCCTTCAATGCGTTTCTTCATTAAAGAAAACAGGAAAAGGGCATATTTCTGCATATATGTGTAAGCGTAAAAACTTCAGGCCCATATACACCTTTAGATCATGCTTGAATACATTAAAAGATGCACAGTGGTCAGCACCAATAGCCTTGTGGTTAGTTTACCGGCATACAGTGCAACCAGAGTTTAAATCTCATCTTGTGGTCATTTGCCAATCCTCTTCCCCCAATGACTTCCTGTCTACTCTATACTGTCTTGTTCAAATAAAGGCATGAATAGCAGATAAATAAATCTTTTTTAAAAAAATCAGATCACTGAAAACAAATTCGGAGGTGGTCAGAGTTAAATTCTGCCCACATGGATTTTTGTTATCCACATTTAACTACATAAATAATATGCAAAGGGTAATTAATGTAAGAGTAATGCTGGAAATGAACATATAGGTTGCTTTAATAAAAGAGTAAGATCTGTTGCGGGTGGCTTTTTATTTTATTTCTTCTCTTGCAGTGTTAAAAAGAACATGCAAGACATTTCATCCGATTTTAATTAACAACATCCAATTATTTATCTAATTATGTCACTAGAAACGTATTACTTTCCCCTCATTTTCTTCCTTTTTATTCACTTCTAGTTCCCCTTTTTTTCCTTTACTGAGAAGCTCATTCCAAAAAGAAGAGCATGAAGAATTCTGAATGTTTTTAAATTCTGTTAATGTGTAAAGAGGGTCTTTAAAGGCCTGTATGCAGCATGAATCTTAGTAGGACAATTTTCAAGTCCGCAATGTGATGGGACCTCAGTCCCCTAGAATAATTCTCAAAATATTAACAACTAAACTAAGCTAAGCTATCTGAACTAAGACTCATCTGATGTTGTGAAAAAAAAAAAAACAGTAACTGTAACTATGACTGAGTAATTGTCCTATGCAGACAAATCTCATTTGCCTCTATACACACGCATGCAATCACACATACACACACCTCCTTTCGGACAAACCACATTCACAGTCAGCGTTAAGCGAACACAGCTTATTCGTATTCCAACAGGCGACGCCTCGAATTTGCATCCAAACCAGGAATGTAATATTTATGCTTGAAAATAATGCTACTCTTCATTGTCAATTTGCTTGGACATAAAAGTACATTACATGACTGCCGCATTCCAGCTTGGGCAAGTCAGAACAGACTTGTGCAATGAGAAGCCGCATTCCCATCAGCAATGGAGAGAGATGAACTCAGAGAAAGCAGTATAAGGCATACGTCGCCTATATAGGGAAGCCCCCACCTTTCTTAAAATAAGTTGCTACATTTATCCAAAGCAGCTTTGCCAAGAATTACAGGTTAATATGCCTAATAGCAGTGAGAAGGTGAAGTGCATGGACTTGTTTTATGTGTCAAAGGATACTTTCTAAGCACGGCTTTCATGTCATAGAGTGCAAGCAGGAGGTTTTCACATGAGCAGAGAAGAACCACAATACAGCCGCATTCCTGCTTGCATGAGTCAGACGTGGGGGAAACGGGACGCATTCGACTCGCTAAAAAGATCACCATTTATGCTCTCATGGGAGAGAGAAAAGAGAAAAGGTTGATTCTGAGGTAGATGGAGCGAGTGGCACACACACACACGAAGGGAAAGAATAAGAAGGAGTACATTCCTGGGCGCGTTGAGACAGATTTGCCGCCTACAGGGAAGAGGCTACTGTAACCCAGCACCGTTGTGTGTGTCTGTGTCTGTTTGATGGGGGTCAGAAAAGCATAACTCTGCCCTGTCCTGGAGTATCCAAGTAATGCAGACAGGTATATTACACATGCTTGGTTTGTTGACCAATAGGTCATCTCTTCCCTAGAGCCACAGCACAATCTCATTGCAGTCCACTGCTGCTCCACCTCATCACTAAGTCTCTTTTAACCTGAATGCACATGCACACGTCTAATTCAAAATTTAAATCAATAATCAAATTAACTTGAGGTAGCCAAAGGTATACTTACATAATTACCTTGGGGTGACTGATTTGTTTGTCAGTAGAGAAACCTGGATGCATTGACGGCAGACTTTTTCTCTAGTGCCGTCAAACGATTAATCTTGATTAATAGCATTCAAATAAAGGTTATTGTTTACGTAATGCATGCATGTGTACTGTGCAAATTTATTATGCATGTATAAATACACACACGTAAAGTATATATTTTGGAAATATTTACATGCTTTTATATATTTATATTTTGTATTTTACATTAGAAATAAATAATATAGAACATTTTTCTTCTCGATTTGTATATTCAAGTCTTTGCATTTACATATACATAATAACAGCACACAAATATATATTATGCAAACAAAAACCTTAATTCTGGATGTGACTAATCATGATTGCACTATGCTTTTTTGTTGTAATATATATATATATATAACAAATAAATATATTTGTTATATATACAATATATTATAAATATATTTTGTTTATAATATTTTAAAAAATAATCATATTTAAATGATTTAAATGTATTAAATGTGATATTTACAAAACAAATTTGTCCAGTCAGCTGTAAAAATCATTAGTTAAACCATAGTACATGACAAATATTAATAGTGTGATCATTTTTGTTAAAAACAATGTTTACTTACATTTAAATTTAATTACGTATCAAATTTTAAATTAAATATTTACTTTACTACTTATATATATATATATATAACGAAAAAAAAAACATGAATTTTATGCTTTTTAAAATTGTTAAAACATTAATCCATTCTAGGGTATATAAGATTTAAGATGGTGACAGAGTGAGTGATTTCTGCAGCTGATTGAATGGACAAAGACTTGTGGACAAAGACTTCAATCTCAAACATCAGGGAGGATGTTTGCCTTTAACCTCCACTGACACAGCTTTTGTTTTCCGCCAAAGTTTGACTTGGGTCAGTTAAACTACTGATTTTTTTGGCGAGGCTTTCTCTTTGTTTTTTCGTTGGGTTCTGACCAGGTGCTTGCATTGTACTTTTAAGAATGCTGCAGTGGCCTTTAGAGCAAACAGTGGCGAGCAAACGACTAAAACACAACCAAAACATTTCACTAATCCAATTCGATAAATGTTTTTTCATTTTAAATCATCACAAACTGATTCAAATATTTTACAAGTCATAGAATTTCAGTGCTGTCTTCATTTTTAAGGTTCTTCTCTCATCCCTCATCTCTTACCAGGGGTGAATTTACTTGTGTAATATGGTGAAATATCACAATTTAAAATTACATTAAATACTGAAATGTAAACATTTCGGTGTCACAGAAATCTTAGAATCTTATTAGAAATCATTCTAATATGCCGATTCGGTGCTCAATTATTATCAATGTTGAAAACAGTTGTGCTGCTTAAAATATTATGGTTTAACATTTTAATATATATACACGATTTTTGTAGTTTTTTCAAGATTCTCTAGCGAATTGTTCAAAAGAACACAATTTGCAACTATTTGCAAGAAAATTATTTTGTAACATTTACTTTTTTACAACTTTATTATCTCTTTCAATTCAAAAACACATTTAATAAAGCATTTTTGAAAAACATATTTTTGTACTAATAATTATTACTAATTTTCCCACCAACAAATTAAGAAACTACAAAAGTTGATTAACAATAACGATTACATGCATAAACACTTTTACATATGAAAAACGGAAACCAACAAAAAAAAAACAGGAGAACACAGAGAACAAGTCAAATATTCATGTCAAAACTCATCCAATTTCTAGTAAATAATTCAAATAATAATAAATACATAATAAAATAACAATAAATAACTAAAGACAAAGTAAGGATTTTGTACAAGCATAAGTAACATATTTTATTTTAAAGTACATACTATGATTTTAGAGGTGCCCATCTCTTTTCAAAACGTATACTTTTAAATTTCCTTTGCTATCCTGAGTGTAATTTAGAAACTAAACCTAACCCGTCATTTCTAACCGATGATGCTGACGATTCTCCAAAACTTTTGTAACATTTTCAGTGCCAACTTAATGAATCCTTGCTGACTAAAAGCACAACTTCTTAAGTAATAAGCATGCTCATAAGTGCTTGTAGACACTTACAGAGACGGTGCTGATAGTGACACACCTGCAACTGAGATTTTATCTGACAGGGTTTCAAACCTCCCCCTCTGGTGTAGAGTTCCTTAGGGTCGAGAACAGACAGACAGAAAGAATGGGTGGTCACTGCATGCTCAGACAGCTCTGCAAACTCCTCACACAGAGTCACAATATACATCCCCCAAAAAAAGAAAAATGAAGTGAAATACAGCTTATATTTTCTTTTTAGAAGTGGTCAGCGCTGAACATGAATCTAACTGACCTTCTGCAATACTTTAAAGGCATCACACAACACCATGCAGTCTGGACTGTGTCAAACTATTGAGTGCCGCATCCACTTCTGCAGGCATTTGCCAAGTTTTCCTATTATAGGCATGTGTCTTAATGCACCTTTTATTGACTACACCATTTCCAGAGGCTGCCCTAATTAACTGTAGCACATCAGTGTTTGTATCAGTTTGCAAATTTAGCAGATTACACAAAGCAAGTGAGACTAAATCCGACAAAGCAAACACAGCTCTCAAAATGTGCCACTTAAAATCATATTCCCAGGTGACTGTGAGAATTAGTCCTCAGGAATTCCAGATCTGTAATCAGTCAAACCCCCGCTGCTTCCTACCCACATGCCCATTGTCTTCTTTCGAATGCCTATAGAAATCAACAGGAGGGGTGGGGCATTCCTGCTCCTGTTCAGACTTGAGCTCACCGCGCTCTGTGAACAAACATGCCGTTTTAAACGAGATTTTGTGATACAATGTGAAGGAAGTTACAGCTATAAAGACTAAAGTCTGCGGCTGTGCTTCATGCCAGCACAGGTAATGGTACTATTAAAAACATGGGAAAGATCGGATGTCTACTAAAACATAATTCGAATGCATTTTAGAGTAAATTCAGTGAATAACAACCAATAGAAAAAAACCTAGAAATATCACTGAATGCTACACTAGAGCAGACAAACTGAACTAATTATTTTGATATAAGCAGAGTGCGGTACGTAAACCGAAACATCAAACTTAAATTACTTTATAAACTCACATTTTACGTACGGAGTGTGTGGCACTAGGTGTGGTTCAGATTTATGACACGAAGGGGTGCGGTTTACAAAAAAAGGCTAATTCCCATTGGTCGCTGCCTGCTGGTGTAGCAGCGCTACCTGAAGCAGGTAGGCAAATAAAGACAGACCTGAGAAAGAGGATCACACTGCTGCTCATCTCCACAGGACTCGAGCACACATTGGGACGTTCAAGACCTTCATGCTAAAGGTTTAGGCCTTTTTTTTTTCTTTTTGCATGGTTTAACAGAAAACTCTTTCTACGTTTTGTTTCTTTAGCGCCAATTTGGATCTAACATCACGAGCAAAGGTGAGTGTGTGGTCAAAATCAAGGTGGGTAACATTTAACAGCATTTCTTAAAACTGAAAATGCCATTTGTGTTATATTTTTAAATATTGCGTTGATTTTATGGTTTTCAAGTGTCTTCAATATTGTTAAAAAGGCAAACTAAAAAATTGTATATTTGATTGTATGCATGCAAGTAGATAATCAGATCAGTAAATATCAGTGGAAAACCCCCCTAACAGACAGGGTGGGGGTTTAGGGTTGAGTTACACAGTGTCAAAATACAGAGTTGTTTGTGGTTGGCAAAGCAAACAGGCCTCTTACCTGTATGACCTACAGGCACGGAGGGAGAGACAGGTTTGGGCTCGCTGAAGGGAGAGGCCAAGACACAGAGTACATTCTCTCACACTCTCAGAACCCGACAACAGCCTTCGGAATGGAACATTCTGAACCTGCACAACGAAACAGCATCAGTTAGAAACGGAATTTGACATTAAAATGTGCCACATTTGAAAGTGCAGCGTATTTAAGTAGCCTGTAATCCCTTGATTTCTTCATTGACAGTGTCCTCGTGTTGTGTCATCCTTCGAACAGGTACAGACGCGCTGCGGAAGCTGGAGAGCGTTGCTCTGTGAATTCTATCCTTCATTCCACCGGAGTCTGTGTAGCTGTCCAATCAGATTTCAGTGGTGTGAAGTGTAGGAGGCACAGAAAAGATCACTTTTCCCACAAGCTGCAGAAAAACAGCACAGATGCGAAGTGGAACGCGTGTCAAGAACACAATTACAAGTTTTCGGAAGCATGCATGGCTAGTTTTGCTTTGTAGTGTAATTTGCCATGTGCATGCTTGCACGGATCGATGCAGGCCGTGACAGTTGCATGCTAAACGCCGTGAATGTTAAGCCCCGGTTGTCCTATTGTGCATTTCAGTTCAGCGTATATCTAAACATCTATGTGAAGTGCTATACCTCACCCTGCCCTTTAGCGCACCGTTCCAGCTCCGCACAACATGGCATGTTTGTTCATTTGCTGTTGTGGAGAGAGCCGAGGCGGGCTGAGCACACACACACACACACACACACCCACCCACACATACAAAGCCTGCCAAGATGTATTTATGTATGCTGGTTCAGCCTTTATCCTCTCAACCCACACTAATAAACTCACTTTACAAAATGTGTTTGTGTGAAATGCTTAATCCTGACAATAAACTACTATAATAAAACACAGCCCATACGCATTCCCTTGGCATTTGCTTGCATTTTATGAATTTCAATTAGTCCGCCCGATGTGTGACCTGCTCTTTGGTCACACATGATCTTGGAAATGATTTCACACAAAGCCAAGCTGAAGTGAAGCGAGTTCAAAGCAAGGCAAGCGCAGAGCGAGGCTCCCTCAGCTTTACAGAGTTCATCAACACTCGATGCAAAGAAACTTTTCTTTTGAGCAGTTTAGCTGTGGAGCTGCTCCTTGAAAATGAGAAATAAATGCAAAGTCGGAGTCTCTCCTCAAGGTTACGCCAGCGGCTTCTCGCACTCAACAAAACCAAATCATGTTTCGACTTGATCTGGCCTTACATTTAATGCCTCAAAAATGAGAGAAGAGTGCTGAAAATACACGTTCAGCCAAAGCAATAAGGAACAATGATATCACATACACCTCATTGGTCATTTTTAAGCAGTTTTGCTGCGTGTGATTGGCAGGGTTATGTAAGAGATAATGTACATTTGGCTGATCATTATCACAATAACATAAAACCCAGGCGCAAAGTGAAGAGGGGTTACATCACACCGAAGAGGTTTATTATGTGATAATGACAGGCTCACTGTACATAATACCTAACATAACACCTGCCTATTTCTTCAGCAGTGTTAAAAACAGTATAAATATAACTGTACTACAGTAGAGGATGATGCTAGCAAAACAGGGTGCTAGGTTGGATATATCCAGTCACCATAATGGGCAAAAAAATGTCTGCAGAAAACTGGAAGAAAAATATTATAATAACAATCAAGAAAAAATACTTCTTAGAAATGTGTGCTGTTATTATGCACTGATGTGAACCATGTTAGCATCACATTTTAAAATGCTGGAAAAGCATCAAGGCAGTGTTTGAAGCACAATGACTTAATTTAATTTGCTGTGATTTGGCTTTGTTCTTTGATGTTTCTTTGTTGCACGTTTTGGTTTTGGTTTCCCAGACACCACAGTTCAACAGTTCAATATCCCAATTAAACACAAACAGCTTTTTAAAGGATAATCATGCATACTTGATCTCAGACATTGTTCAAAAGCACTATATTTCAATCAAATCTGATATAACAGGTCAAAGAAAAATGGCAAGACGTCACACAATATATAATTTATTTGTTATTGTCATTATTATTATTATTATTATTATTATAGGATTATGCAAGTTACTTTATTTAATACCTTAGAAATTCTGAGATGGAAAAACAGCATTCGGCCCTACTTTTTATTAAGTGGCCCTAATGCTATACGTGAGCGTGATTTCACCAAGTACAAGATGATCCTGAATCAACATTCCAATCAACCAATCAAATTTGAGGGATCATTTTTATTTTAGGCTTATGGTCATGGTTAGGTTTTTCTACACCCTTGTTAATCGGCTATCATTTCCCACTATAGGAGTATGGATTTGGGATAAGTCTATATGTTTGGACAGTAATGTTGATCCAGGATCAACAGAAGATGTTCGTCCAGGATCACATCTTACTTGGCAAAATCACGGCGACCAATACTGTACCCGTGTGCTAACATAGTAACTAAATGTGCGTGTAGTATGGAACCACATACATTATGTACACACTGGTACATAGTATCTACAGCTCTAATGTCCGCTTACAGATAAATTACAGCTGTAGATACTACTAATGTGAACTTATACTGTGGATCACTGTACGTAGTATATACACATCTACAGTAGTTACTATGCAAGTACACAGGTATTAGGGACATTTACAGTAAAATACTGTAAAGTGGGACCCCCCCAAAAAAGAAAATCACATATTCATAGTGTTTATTAATTTAAATCCCCAAGAAGAAGGAAGGAGAAATGGCAAGGTGTCCTTGAAGAGGACCTTGACTATATTTCAGGCCGTTTGTGATCACAGCCTCCAGCACTAGCTGTTCCTTCAGCAGAAACCGGCCAAACAAAGCCGTTTGTCCCGAGAACAGAACAGATCGTTTAGCTTCAAATTCCACACTTGATGACTCATGATTCCAGATGATTTGAAAATAAATACAGACCAAGAGATGCAACTGCCACTTACAAGACTTCAGTTACAATGCCAGCATCGGTGCTCAGCTTCCTCCTTCTTCAGCTTTTCCTCAGCCCAAATCTTTCTGATGATACAGGTAAGTGGAGATGGCTTACAGCAGACGCAAAAAATAACCAAACAATAATACGTTCTGACTGACTGATCCACCTGCTGTGAGGTATTGACATGAGAGGATGGTTTATTTGCTGAAGGTGACAGTGATGGAGGGGGAGATATGTCTCTCCTATCGCACATCCCCTTTAATTGATTACACCTCTTCTCTGTGATATCACACGCCTGCCTCTCCCATGATATTCACAGCTGTTCTATACATTCCTCAAAGGACGGTATCAGCTGCAGTCATAACAGCTGCCATAAAGCTGACTGTCAAGCGTGACACGGGTAGCTTAAACCTAGAAAGGTTCAGGCGCAGTTGTATGCATACAGTGGAATGCCTATATTAATTGATCTGTTGAATAAATAATTCATAAATCAGGACAAGCTTCATGTTATTAACACAGCAAGTTGAAAGAAAGAAAGAAAGAAAGAAAGAAAGAAAGAAAGAAAGAAAGAAAGAAAGAAAGAAAGAAAGAAAGAAAGAA
>JAUMHP010000080.1:13228847-13238957 GCA_032361065.1 Enteromius trimaculatus
TCTGCATGTCGATGTTATATTCTCTAGTAATATATCTCAAGATATTTAAATGTTTACTACAGAAGGCATGTAGTATATTGTGTGCAACAGTTTTTCAGAAAAGCTTTCATTATGCTGATATTTTAGATCCCTTAAAATGTGTATATAAAATATGACACAGTAGGCATTTCAGGGTTAATGAAAACAATTACTTAGTCATTTGAATTGCGTTGACTTAATTTATGAGAATATTTCCTCGCAGTGTTAAGCCCATTTTACTACGCATGTGAGTAAATTAAATCAGCCACTTCAAATCCATCTCCATAAACCATTTATATAAAATCACCAAGTGAAACAAGCCCTGAATAATAAATATCCAGAATAGGTAAAGCCATTGGATGTCTGCAGTGAAAGGTGATTCATCCTGGGTACTTTACCTACAAAATTGCTGTTGTACAATGAAACGCAAGCTCAATCATTAGTCACCACTGTCATTTGATTTCAAGTGGATTTGCAAGTGCAATTATGAATGATGGTAGTGGAGGACACCTAATTGTCAATATGAATTATCCACCTCTCTCAGGTACACAGTAATGTCAGGAACGCCAGAGAAGATCCTAGAACACATGCTGGAGACAATTAAACTGGAAACCAATGGCACTGATTTTATAGGTAAGGCCGAACTTGTCAAACATATAAACTAGCATTTGTTTGGTGAAAACGGATCAGTTACTTACAGTACCACTGCAGAAGAACGAACTGAGGGAGAGACCCAAACATTCCTGCTCATTTGCAGCAGTCAGATGATTCAGATGTTCTGGGATTCTCCACACAGCTCAGAAAAGAAAACAAGTCCTTGTTAATGAAGTTTATGAGTCTGTTTGTACATCTGCAGATCCCAGTGTGACTGATTTCCTCTTAACACATCCAGTCTTCATGCCCTACAGCCAGCTCTGTTCAGGCCTCCAGCATCAATATCCTGCATCTACAGGAACTACTGATTTTCTACTTCATATTGACATTTCCTCTGTGTTTTATTTGTTTTGTTACCAGTCTTATTGCCAAAGAGCTCAAAGCTCTAACCGAAACTGTAAGTGTATCCTTAACCTACATTTGTACCTACCAAGCGGAGCCATCCGAAGGTACAGACCTGGAGAAGGCAGCGTATGCTCTCAACACCAAGCAGAAGGTTGTGAAACTGGTGGCTCACTGGGTAGCTGTGTACGGTCTGCTACTGAGGGACAATCCTGTGGCCTCTGATTTCCTGGAGGTAAAAACAGGTTCATTGATGTAGCTTTAGTACTTTTTCTAATTTGGTGTTTTCATGGTACTTTAGAGGTAAAGAGAGCACACATTAAAACTTAAAGACTTTAATAAAACAAGAAATAGAATGATAGAACGATAGATATTCTTTTATTTATACTCTATGTATTGTACTCAAAAATGTGTCACAAAAGTTAATTGCATTTCAATGTAATGCAAATGTAAGTTGATTTAAAATATCACTATTTTCATGCTAGAAATTCAGGGAAGGGGTGATGGCTGACTCAAGACTTTCCAGCATGCTCAAAGAACAGCTGAGGGACAGAAGAAAGACGAAAATGTAAGTAACACACTTGCACAATGTCTATTTGAAGGCATACAAACACTAGCAAATAAATATTTCATCATAATGACCAAAATCAGCTCTCTTATACTATGATTTGTGACTGGTGGACATGGCTCAGCTATACATCAAAGTCAAGTGAAGTAACTTTGAAAGTGATATTGCCAATATTTGCTTAGTTATGACACTTCACACCTTGAGCCAAACTGATGATATTATCGGATGTAAATTCATAAAGTAATAAATGCCATAATTGGTCTTTCTCCGACCTGCTCTTATAAAGTCCACACCTTTTCTCTTCTGCTATGTCATCAAACTTATTTACATAATGCTACATCCCTATTATGCTCCTTACAGAACCGAAAATGGATGTCACACTCTGACAAAGGTAAGACTCCCTGCTTACTTAGTCTAATGGGAAACTTAAGCGATAAGACGCCAACCAATAAATCCTACTTTATGACACAGCCTAACTCGCCAGTGGAAAAGTCAACAGTAATGAGACCTGAGGTCTATAGACAAATTCAGAGAACAAATCAAAAGTAAATCCCATTGTGACAGAGTCATACATGCTATAACAATAGAAATGTACATTAGAAGTAGGTCAGTGTCCATGGTAACATCTTCACTTCGCAGAAAAACAACTGCATTTTTTAACAGACACCAAGAAAATGATCATACCTGTGACCGTCGATGCAGTATATTTATTTCAGACACCCAGTGTGTGTAAACGTGTTGAAAACTGCCTTTTGCTCAGCTCTAATATCCAGCATGGTCATCTTTTTGTTTCAGCTGAACCAAAAGTTTGATTGGTTTTCTGCTCACGAAGAGCCGGTGGGAAAATTACGGTCGATTAAAGCTCAAGATAAAGGTTTGTGTTTTTACTACAGGGAGAGTTTTAAGAATAACCAATCTCATAAAGAAATTAAATTAAGGGCAGCTAAAACAAGGATAATATCCCTGTGAAATTTCCTAAAATTGGTCAAAATAGAGACTATTGAATGTACATAATTAAATCTGTTCATTTAAGAGTCGAATTGTCCGTTTGCAGTCTTGTACGAGATCTTTAAACCTGATCATAAGGTTGTCACTGTGATGCTGCCGGTCGATGCTTCAGTGAATGACATCTTGACTACATTAGTGGATCCTGGGAGAGACTACCTGCTGGTCAAGATGAATTCCTCAGGAGGTAAGCTGTGACATTCAGATGATTTGGGTTCAGAGTTTCCTCTGAAGATCTTCTGACTGTGCCAGAACTGTTATAGCTTCAATATTAGATGCTGTCCTACCTGATCAGATATTTTATGTGATCAAAGTCTCTTCTGCTTCTTGCAGACAGGGTCCAGCTCAAACTGGAGAACACAGCGGTCTCTGCCTCTTTAGGAGTGAACGAGAGGATTTTCTTCTGCTCCGCCAGCCAAGTGGAACAACTGGTGAGGATACCAACAGAATTATTGCTGTTTCATAGTAAAAGACCCACACTGGTGGAAATTTGGGCCGTGTAAGTCAGCTGTAAATATACAGCAGCTGTGACATTTGTTTTTCTCCATATTGCAATACTTTGCAAATGTGTGTTCTATGTATAATTATTATGTATACATACACATACATACAGTATATACAGTGCCGTCCACTAATTTTGGCACCCTTGGTAAATCTGAGCAAAGGTGGCTGTGAAAATAAATCTGCATTGTTTATCCTTTTGATCTTTCATTTAAAAGATTCCCACAATTCTAACCTATAATTGAAGTAAAACAATTGAAAATAGGGAGAAATTCTTGTGATGAAATAAATGTTTTTCTCCAATACTTGTTGACCACAATTATTGGCACCCCTAGAATTTTTAATGAGTAAAATATCTATCTGCAGTATATTCCCATTCATATTCACAATTTTGAGCACTTCAGGGTGATTATGGACACGAAATTATCCAGCCATGGTTTCTTCACAGAAATATATATAGGAGAGAAAACAAAGCCCAAAATTCCCTTAATCATCAACACAATGAGAAAAAACAAAGAATATATTTATGATGTGCAGCAAAAGATAATTAAGCTTCATAAATTAGTGAAGCGGCTTTAAGAAAAGAGCTAGAGCAGTGAAAATGTCCACCATGCGGGCAATAATTAAGAATTTCCAATCAACATAAAAGGTTACGAAGCTGCCTGGAAGAGGATATGTGTCTCTATCCTCCTAATACAGGGCGAGGAGTAGAGTTTGAGTGGCTAAAGACTCTTCAAGGATAACAGCTGGAGAATTGCAGAAAATAGTTGAGTCTCAGGGATCAGCACATGTTGTTGCACATGGGTGCATCTCCTGCATGTTCAGTTGTCAGACAGGACTGAAACTACATATGGGACTAGGTTCTTGATCAGATGAAACTACAAAATAAGCTTTTTAGCACCAAACACTCAAGAAATCTTATAATGGGCCAGGGTTGGGTCTTCCACTAGGACAATAATCCAAACACACACATCAAGATCAACACAAGAATTAGTCACTGAGCACAAAATGAAGCTTTCGCCATGGCTGTCCCAGTCCTGTGACCTGAACCCCGAGTGAGGTGAACTAAAAAGGAGAACCAACATGGAGCTGGTAATCTAAAGGATCTGGAGTGATTCTGAATGAACGGGTGGTCTCTTTTCTCTGATCAGGTATTCTCCAAACTCTTCAGGCAGTACAGGAAAAAACTTTGAGCTGTTTTCTTGGGAAAAGGACGTTGCAATAATTGGGTGCCAATAATTGTGGCCAACATGGTTTTTCCCCCTCAAATTCAATTGTTCTACTTCAGTGATAGGTTAGACTTTTTTGAATGAAAGATCAAAAGGATAAACAATGCAGATTTATTTTGCAGATTTACCAGGGGTGCCAATATTAGTGGAGGGCGCTGTATTAGATATATATAATAGTCTCCTCTGGTGCGTGTGTTTTTTTTTTTTTTTTTTGCCTCTGACAGACACCGGCGAAAGAGCAGCTGGGGCCAGAGAAGAGCACCATGGACACTCTGGAGCAGATGTGCTCCAAGGACATGGCCACCCAGCACACCAGCTATGACTGGGAGCTCTTCATGGCCATGCATGAGGTAACAGCTAAATCAGCACACAGATCTATCACTGGCACATAAAACTGTTTCATTATATCATATATAGACTAAAACGAGAGAAAATGTTAGGTTAAAGCAATTTAATGAAAACGTACTCACCCTCAGGCCACCCAGAATTTAGATGAGAATCCTGTGCAGTGAATGGATTAAAACCTCACAGTAATCCACACTACTTCACTCCATCAATTAACATCTTGTGAAGTGGAAAGATGTGTGTTTGTAATAAATCCATCAAGACATGATTTCAAACCCTTGCTTTTGGCTAAAATACAACAGCATAGTCCTCTACATATATATATATATGAGAAAAAACACCTGCACTGAAGCACTATTTACAAGCAAAACCAGTTTAAACTGTTCTAAGCAAAAACCAGAACAGACCTTTTCACCTCACAAAACATTTTTCCAAATCCATTTCAATGAAAAAACAAATTCACATATCGGATGTCCTGAGGATGAGTACAGTTTCAGGAAATTAATTTTTTTGGTTGAAAAATTTCTTTAATCTGTAAAATCAGTCAACACAATTAGAGCATCACAGCATATTAATCATGTAAATATCAGCGTGTACACAAACGTCACAGGATGTGATCAGTCATGTGTGCAGCGTATCTGTTCGATCATATCAGGGAGAATGAGTCAGTGAAATATTTTACAGCTGAGCTGTCTGAATCGTATGCCTGGCTCACACCTGCCGAGTAAACATTTGAAATATCTGACGCCGGCTCACAAATACAAGTGCATATCAGATGAATGCTAGTAGGAAGTGAAGTGGACGCGTGACTATTTGTCCCACATTCAGAGCAATTGAATACTTAAAAAAGTTCATCTTAAACAAGTACAGAGCAGATTTAAATCTTGAAGAGATATACTAATGTAGTATTAAACGAGTTTGTGAATGATTGCTTTCATTGTTAATAAAGTGATCTTAAGCTCACAAAGACTGCATTTATTTGATCAAAAAAACAGCAAGACAGTAATATTGTGAATTATTATTACAATTTCAAATAACTGCTTTTTATTTTAATGTAATTTAAAATATAATGAATTCTCATGACGGCAAAGCGGAATTTTCAGAGTCACAGAAGTCATTCTAATATGCTAATTTATTGTTCAAGAAACATTTTACTGAAAACATTATATACATGACTAAAGTTAGTTTACTGTGCTTCAGGTGGAGTTGCTCTACTACGTTTTTGGACGGGAAAAGTTCCCTGGAGCCACGACGGCTAACCTCGAGCGGTTTGTGCGACGCTTCAACGAGATTCAGTACTGGGTGGTGACGGAGCTGTGTCTCTGCGAGGACCTGGTCAAGAGAGCCATACTACTCAAGAAGTTCATCAAGATGGCAGTTGTGTGAGTATGATATCAGTTCACGAGAGTTGAGGCTGTCTTACAAAACAACATACTGTACATGCTTCCTAACGTCACACTTCAGATTAAGTTTACCTTCACAACGCTAACGTAACTCACAGCAACCACCCAACCCACTAACACTAATTCACATAATCTTTGTGCAAACTCTTTTGCAACTTTACAGATAAGTACACACTTACATAGGAGAATGTGCACAAACTACCCCATATACTGTACTACCAGAAGTCCACTGTGCACGCTGTAAGATGTAGTATATAGTCAAACACCAATATTTTTCTAAATGAATGAAATGAGGCTAATACATTTGACTTTATGGAGTACAAGCTCATGGATATCTGATGTGATCTGTTTCAGTTTTAAAGAGCAGAAGAACCTGAACTCGTTTTTCTCAGTGATGTTTGGGCTCAGTAACAGTGCTGTACAGAGGCTCAATAAAACATGGGAGGTAAGAACAACTACTTCCCCTATTCTAGTCTAAAAAAAGATTATTTTTTTATTTCTGTGTAAAATACAACCAACTTTTTTCAAGGCCTGTAACACATTAAATGACCTTACATTAACTTTAATAGAACATAAGATATTTTTTTTTTTAAAGCTGCTTATATATATTTATTACACTGCTCTCTGGAATGCTTGATTCTGATTGGTCAGTTGAGACATTTTCAGGTTCGTTCTTTTCAAATAGTAACCGCTCCAAAGTAATAACGCATAGCCGGTACTAATTCTATGTTTAAAATCCCTCCGCGCCAACAAAGATTACCGTTTGGCGCCATCTTGTGACAAACACTGGACAACATAAGGCGCAATTTAATACTTGTAAATAACTAAAATACATCCGTTATTATACATTCATATGTAGATGTTATAAATTGTCTTACTAACGTTTGAATGTTAGTCACGTGGTACTATATTGTTTCGCGGAAGGATGAAAATGTTAATTTAAAACAAATATGCCAATAAAATGTTTCAAATTCATATCCATGTCCAGTTTTTTTCCTTATGTGTCCTCTTCGCGTCGGGTCCTGATCACACTGGCTTATTTCTGCGATAACTACCGGCTGCCTCTACATTATCGTTACATAATTATGTCCAACTTCATTCATACTACAAATCTCATGTGTTTATTGCTTGTATAATCGCAAAATGTAAACTATATTATCGGCCAGCTCTAAACGTGCCTATAGATATTATAAACATTACAGTTTACCCAAAAAACTACAATTTGCTTTAAATGTACTCACCTAAAGGCTGTCACAATGTAGATGAGTTTGTTTTTTCTGACTGAAATTTGTTAGCATTAATCATCAAGGTACTTTAATTTTAAGACATGAAAATAATATAGATTAATGCACATTTTTTGGGTTAACTCTATAATTAACATCATGGTTTTCTGTAAAGCTGCTTCAAAACATTGTGTAAACCAATATATTTGACTTGACCTAACAGAGACTTCCAAACAAAACCAAGAGGATCTACTGTGCATATGAACGACTGATGGTAAGAGCTAATATTTGCACACTCTTTACAAGCATTTGTCATGTCTAGATAATCTGAAAAGTAATCACTGTGTTGTAGGATCCATCCCGTAACCACAGGGCCTACAGACTGACTGTAGCCAAACTCAGCCCTCCATACATCCCCTTCATGCCTCTACTGCTTAAAGGTGCAGTTTGCTACTGATCCAGTTGATAATATTTACTATTATAAGCTTAACCAACTTAATCGTTCACTTGCTCATTTGCCTGTGCAGATATGACATTTATCCATGAGGGAAACAAGAACTACACTGATAAACTGGTCAACTTTGAGAAAATGGTGAGATTGTTGCTTTCAGTTTCAGTTTAAACTCTATACAGTTGAGAAATGTTATATGTGTGCTTATTTTTACTTCGTTTTTAGCGCATGATTGCCAGAACAGTGAAGACAGTACGAGAGTGTCGAAGTCAGCCTTACGGTACGGCTTTCCCTACTGGTGTGGATTACATAGTGCTTAACTCTGTAGAAATTCATTTGCATGCCGTTCACTCAGTACGAACAAATTGAATGCAGCGATTAATTTTCTGTTCTGTGCGTTTGCAGTGCCTTCTTCTCCACAGAAAGGCTTGACAGAGCGAATGTTCTTGGATCCCCAAGCTATCCGCCTATCAACATGTATGCTGTTCTTTCTTTTTCATCTGTGATATATAATACAAAAACACAAGTCTGTCATTGCAATTCGGCATTGATTTCTCTCTCATATCTTGCAGATTCAGACCAGTCCCTGACCCTGCGCAATGCAGCCAACATAAGACAGTACATCCAGAACCTCAAAGTGATCGACAATCAGAAGAAACTAACTCAGCTCTCCAGAGCCATAGAGCGCTGAGATCTGCCTTTCTTTAGCCCGTCCTGCTCCATATTGGAGAACAAAAGTGACCGAAGGAATCCACGATCACCCTATGTGTGGTTAATTGGTGGAAATTCTCACAAACGTGATCAGTCAGTGCTAGGTGGACTGTGCAAAGCCGAGCATTGGCTGGGAAAACGCTGACAGTTTCCTTTTGATGCCTTATCAGACGTGTTCTGATCTGACTCCTGTGACTAATATGTGCCGTATCTGACACACTACTACTCAATGAGCAAAGAATTTCACTTTAGTGCTGCTGGCATAAACTGTTAATTATGAAGAGAAAATGTATACCATGGCAATGTTGAGTCTGATTACAGTTCCTGTATCTCTTCGCCACGTTGTTTCTAAACCAGCGACACTGGCTTGGGCTGCTTTTAGAAGCATGATGTTGTGTGAAGAAGTCATTTTAGAGACAAAAACCTAAACAATGCCACTGTAAATAAACATTATATAGACATTTTGACTGACAGTTGAGACCATTGAATTATTCAAAATGAATGCACATAGGTGCTGCGGTTTTTCATTAAATCTATATGGTCTGTCAGCACTTATTCCTTATTTAACAGTATTGTGGCCTGTTTTGAATATTAAGCTTTAAACTTCATTGTGAGCCAGCACTGGAGAACAACAGATTGTACAGTTTATTACTAGCTGCTGTATATGAAAGCTGAATACCACTAAGCTAAACCAGTACTATGAAGAGAGCACAGTTTTGTAGAAATTACATATAAACGTATATCTCTTATGCATTTTTTCTTAATGAAGCGTGTTTATTTTTATATTAATAAATTATTGAACATTTGTGGTGCTTTGTTTATAAATGATCTATATGAACTATTTTTTCACCAGCAAGCTAAATTATCTAAAAAGGAAAAGCAGTTCAAACAGAAGTAAAAAAAAAACAAAACAAAACAAAGATTTATTTTAAAATGCAAACTGTAAATACAAATAATTACTTGAAGATCCCCTCTGATTCTCCCCAATATGGGGCGATGAAATACGTCAAATCAGTATCAGCTGAAAGTTAAAATGATCTCCTCACCAAACATATTTACAACTTGAAAGAAAAACAAAACAGGGATTTGGGGCAGTTATATATAAAAAAAAAAAGAAAGAAAGAAAAAAAAGACATAACCAGTGTTTCCTCCCGCTTAAAATACAACTAAAATCTAACTTTTGGAGGAATAAATAATTTTTGATAATGTACAAGAGATTCAAAACATTATTAAGGATTCAAGTGGAGTCTACATGGCAGTTCTTTGGATTTGTACCAATTTAGTAAAAACCCTTACAGACAAAATATATCTCAAATAACATGTTTAGATTTGACAAATGAATATTAGTGATTAAAAACTGGTACAATCACACTTTATATCATTAAAAAATCCGAACCTTTTTGGCAGTTGAGTCACGTTTCTGTGACTGGGCTAATTTCAACCCTCAAACTGGGTGTTGTCTTCAAATACTCCTTATTTCTGAGAACTTCGCTAAAATATAGTATCAATATGCACATGACAAAATAAAAAAATACAACAATATTGCACTTCCATACAGATTTTCTACACATCCCACAGTTCCAGCTGCTTTCCTGTTTCCAAAAGGAGCCGGTTTTGACAAATGCTTAACTCAAGGTGGAGGTGCGGATCTGGGCTGAAT
>JAUMHP010000080.1:13243778-13291390 GCA_032361065.1 Enteromius trimaculatus
TAAATAAATAAATGTATGTAAAAAAAAATATATATATATATATATAATAAATGTATGTGTGTGTGTGTAACTTCAAGTAAATTTTATATCTTGTGAAGGGGCACTGTTAAGGTGCCAATACAACATCTGATTCTTGTCGAGAGATGTCAGACCTAGGAGTCCTGTAACACATCTTCACTGTTCACTAGGTCACGTCAACAGAGACTCCTGTTCTCACTCACCAAAATAAGCACAAGCGAGCAGAAAAAAAAAAGGCCTATAGGAGCACGTCTTTAAGCGAGAGATGATAAATGTGGGCGCTTGAGCAGCACATGCGACAAAGCCCTCTTTCATTTGGTCAGGTACAGCGCAGGGATGAGAGCTACATGCCTACAGCTGCACAACACAATCAGATGCTGTCTGAGAGAAGTGCTAGCTGAAGCGGATAATGACACAAAGAAGGGGAAATTACAGGGTAGAGCGAGGACATTTCGACAGACCCATCACTTTGGAAAGTAATGAGGTCATTAATGTTCTATCACATGGTCACGCACATTCGCAAACACACAAAAACACACACATAGAACCTAAACCAACCAAGCAAAACATCTTTAATGGCAGCCAATCAGTCACAGAAGATCTTTGACCCTGTATGACTTGAGTTACTAACCAAAGGTCTTATGGCATATGAGTTCATGAGAACGCGGCATTAGATGTGTTTGTTCAACATTTGCATTTTGCCGAACACAAATGACTTTGTTGACTTTACAGCTGACAAGACTCATTAATTGTGGTCCAAAACCTACTGAGCAGCCTACCTAGAGTATTTTATCACAGGCACAAATGGAGTTCCGGACAAAGTTCAAAAGCAGCATTGCAGGTGTCATTCCAGGTGAAGCTAATCCAAAAATGCACACATCTCAAAATTTTGTATTATAAATAGCTATATTAACTCATACAGAACCTCTAAAAGGTACATAATGGAATAAATAAGATTTAAATTAGACATTTTTTTTCCCAATCCATTTTTCTCTCCAAAACTTTCCATTTGTTTAAAAAAACTTTGCATTCGTTCACAAAACATTTAAATTCCTCATGAGAAACATCGCATTCATTCTCAAAACTTCTGTGTTTGCTCACAAAAGTTTGAAATATAGCTTCGTATCATTTCCATTACCAGTTTTTAGCTCGCAAAAGTGTCCCAGGGGAACACAAACCTTGTGCGAGGGAAAAAGCAAAAGCAATGAAATACAGTTTTTTCCTCCCACCTCATATTATTTACATCACCAGTTTTTCAAACTCTCTCTGAGGAATGTGTTCACCTTCTCGTGAGCGAGTCATTTTTCCTCTCATCTCATTTTTCTCTATTCATATTGACCACTATTTAACCAGTATTTGTGACCCTGGACTACAAAACCAGTCTGGGGTAAAAATGCTGAGGTATATTTGTAGCAATAGGCAAAAATACATTATGTCAGTCAAAATGATATATTTTTTTATACCAAAACCATTAGGATATTAAGTAAGATCATGTCCTACCCTAAATATATATAAAAATTAAATATTGTGCAAGGTGGTGGAGGGTACACTTCTACATTCTTTTTGGACATATTGTCACCTTCACTAGAAGTGGACTGATATTTTTAACTTGCTTTCAAAAGTGTATTTAAAAAAAAAAAAAAAAGTATTGTTCCAGATCCAATGATTGCCATTTTTGGGGTGATTTCTGTACCTTCTTTTAGTACATACAGTATATACAATGTATTTCTTTATTTATGGTCTCTCAGAATGGCTATCTGAAAAGTATCCAAAACCCCTCTGAAACCAGCCAACAGATCAGCCTGACCAAGCTAATAGCTCAACTAAAACCATGTGTGTTTTGTCTTTTTGTCATAACCTAAAATCTCACCAGATTGGTCAGCTGAGACAGCTCGCCCTTGTGCGTTTCCCTCTTCTCGATGTGGTGTTCGTGCGCCGCGTCTCGTAAAGGAGGCTGCTCTGTAGAAGACTGCTGGAGCTACAGAGAGAGGAAAGGGAACAGAACATTGAGTGGAAACTCACCACCCTTTTGGACACTGTGGACTCTGACATCACGGTTCAGTGTGTACTGACGCCCTCTGACTCACAGACATTCATTCGTGAGCTCAACGGACGTTGTGCGGGACGCGAGGGGCATTTTGTAGCAGATGTCTGAATTTTCCTCAACTTCTCTATTGTGCAGACCCATCAGCTCCACGAAATTAAAGAACACACCCTAAGCGGCATGAGAAACTGAACAAACAACCACTTAGGGGAGAAATACTGCAGAATTCCAGATGTTTTGGGTTACGAATCATCCAGATTAGGGGATGCTGTCCATCAGACGGCCCAAAACAGAGAGGGGTACACAAACCATTATAACATATAGAATAATCAATAGATGTATTCTTTTACACTTGTACACTTTTTCAGATCCTTTGTATAACACTAGCATGAGATAGAGAGAAGGGGTCTCTGATTGAGCTGATGGTGGTGTTTATATAGACAGCAGTGGGACGTGAAGCATGAAGGGAGCAGATTGAGGCGAGGGTACGGCTGGAGGATCAAAGGCTGCTTTAATGCTCTTGGGGTTGGGCTGTGTGAGGGACATGGTGGGCTCTAAGAAAGGACATATTAGGAATAATGGATGGATGGGTGGTGTGGGCATGTGCTGGGAATATGTATTTGGCTGTATGGGACAAACTGGGTGTTACTGACAGCGGATGTCCCTTATCCTTTTAAGAGCTCATGATGTCCTGATGGACAACTGTTCTCTCCTCACATGACTGCTTGTGAGTCTCCCATTCCTTATGTCTTTACTGCAAAAATTACAAGAATTTCACCTCCCTGGAAGAAGTAGTTTGAAATAACTCATCAATAATATGTCTGGGACTGGGTGGTTTTTCAGTGATACCTTTCAGTCAAGGCTTTTTACATGATGTTATTTTCATTACACATTTTATCTTCAAATTATCATTGTTGTAATGTACCCAGGCCTTTAATTATCATTATTCTCAGTAAATTTTTACAATTTAATGTTATTATTTTATTTGTATTAAAATTAACAAAATACGTAGCATTGGCAAAAATCTATTTTGCTATGATATAAAAATAGTTATAATGTCTTCACATTACATATTTCTTCACATTTACAACTTCCTGCAATTGTTTTTTTTTTTTTTTTTTTTTTTTTTTCACATAACAATGAGAATGTAAAGTAAATGTAAAGGTCCTTAAAATAAACGTCCTTTTATTTGAAACATAATAATACATTTGAACTACATAATAACATTTATATTATGATATTTACAGTATAGTATATATTATCAAATTAAAGTAAAATCTATGTTCTTCTTTTTTCATTATGGGTGAAATATAACCCAATAATTAAATGTAAAATAAGCTTCCTTGTATTTGAAGCACAAAACATAAAAGTATTATTATTTCAGATAATGTGATATTTCTACAATATTATACATCATAAAATTATTAACTTTTTTTCCCCTTATAGGTGAAATACGCCCCAGACAATTCTGTCCATTAACAGCACTTTAAAAGAAAAGCCTCACAGATCAAAGTTGTTCACATAATGACAGAAAGCACCCAGTCTTAATTATTTTGTCAGTTCGTACTTTGATTAAATCTCTGCCCTGCAGTTAACCCACAGCGTCTTACCTTGAGGTTCAAGGGGTTGACTATGTTGTGGGTGGTGCAGTTAACAGGGCCCTCCGTCGTGACCTCCAGCGGGTAAATGAACCTGTTACTTTGAAGCCTCATGGGACATTTGAGCTGCAGCAAAGTGTGACTGATGCGGCTCGGCCCGTTGTTCACCAGCTGAGAGGGAGAAATGGACAGAAGAAAGACAGAGAAATGGATCAAACATTTATGCCATCTCATCATAAACCCCTTCAAACCCTTCGGTTTAAAATCAAGGTTGCTGCCTTGTCATTTTCATGATTACATCATCACAACCACAGGATTCAATCATGCTGTTAAAGTAACTCCACAGGTGTTTCTGTACTCTCTGGTCATCATAAAAGCATGGCTTGATGCCTTGTGCTATTTCAGGACCGCTGTGTAACTTTTGGAGATTCTCCATGACAACCTCTACATGTGACTCATCAGCAAAGCCCTTGCAGAAAAGATGTGTCATACAAAGAAACTCAAGGCAGCAATTAGCAGAACTAACTGACATGAAATGGACTTAGTGACTTCTGTGTTCAAAATAAACTAAATTTAACCAAATAAACAATGTAACCATTACAAATTGCAAGCGAACACATTTTGCATGGCAATGAATTGTATGCTAAAATATTTAAATGGAGGGTCAGATGGCTCTCTGATTTCATCAAAACTCTTAATTTGTGTTCTGAAATTGAACGAAGGTCTTACATGTTTGGAACATTAATGACGGAATAGCCATTTTGGCGCTTTAAATTCTCTAACTCAAAAATGCAGACAGGGCTAACTGTCTTTAACTGCTAGTTTCTAGGAAACCATACATTCCATAACTACACCATATTTATAGCTTTACTCTGGATCCCTATCAATGACGGGCCTCTCTGACTTCAAGCCCAGCTGAAGGACTCAGACAAGGTCTTTACCTCGTAAGTGTGCTGGACGGAGGGTCCGACATCCTGTTCAACCATCACATTCTTGGTCAACTTCCAGTTCGGTGGGGGAAAGAAGACCTTGTCTGGTCGAGAGACACTGTAAAATGAAAGGTAAAGAAAGACAGGAAAATGAGAACGCGAAGGAACGGGGAGAGCTTCCTAGTGAGAGTTCCAGAAGAGCAAGGGTCTTATAAATGGGTTCTGCATGTGAACTCACCCCTGCAGAATAACATCTGACTGGACCACCACCTCCAGCTTGTAGGGGACGACTTCACTCTGGGAGTTATTCTCATTCTTACTGCATATTGAGAAATTGAAAGCTAATTAATGAGCATGCTAAGGCTTCTTTGAAGACATGCCCAGCTAACCTAACCGTATATTAAAGACACATGATATATCAGGAACAGGCTCACTTATAACTTATTACTTACAGTACAGTATTACTATAATTATAAAGTTATGAGTAATATTAATTAACTACATGCACTTTATGGTTAGGGTATGTTTAGGGTAACTTGCATGTAATTATGCATAATTTATTGTTATTATAATAGTAAGTACATGTAACATATAACAATATAATAAAATGCCTAAAAATAAAATGTTACCATGATATTTTATTACACAAAAAGCACTAAGAAGTTATGTTTGCTATTATATCGTTCAATTGTCTGTAGATAAAACATATTAAAGCAGTGTTTGTTTCAAGTTTCATACCTACGGATCTGCAGGTCAAACTGCACAAATTTGTGTGTGTCCTTCAGACGTGGTACTGTGAATCTCAGTCCGGCCCATAACTGAAAATACAACACAACGTATATAAAATAAATCCAAGGTCAAGTACGTATACAAATACAAGTACATTTATTTCATTTAGCAATTCATTTAAACAACCTAAAAAAAAAAAGAGAGAAATGCAAGGAGTTTCTTATAAAATATTAGCAGTGCCACAAATCTGAACTTCAGCTTTCCAAGAATTACACCAGAGAATACTCTAAACACACAAATCCCCCATAATGCACTGCCATAGCAACGGAATGGATGTCGAGGTTGGTGGAATGTTCCTTTCCTGTATTCCATCCAAAAAACACAAGTGGAAACACTAAAACGTATCCTCTCCCATTCATCTAGTGATGTCATGTTTAGCTGCACTGTCAAAAGCACTCCACTTAGTTACTACCCTAAAATGCTGAAGTCACCTACCCAGCCCCAGACTGCATGGGAGTTCTAGCCTCCCTTTTATAATTGTGGTTTTATGCTCCCACCGCACGCACACAAACTCTGGCAAAAAGACCCCATGCGAGTGGCTCTCGGCACTCAGTGTGTGAGAGTTCGGGTGTGGGTGTGTGTGCACTTGTGTGTGTGTGTGTGTTGTAACTTCTGAATTTCTCATTACATGAGATACTATTATAGATACAGGCCAGTTGTTATGAGGAACGTCTTAGGTGGTCCCGGAATCCAAAAATAATAGCGCTAATACTAAAATTGCTGAATAAAACACCCAAATAACCTGGCCTGAACTAATGAGAGCAGCTGACTGAAAAACAGACGGGGTGTCTGGAAACACATATTGAAAGGGAGCAGTTTGAACAGTCACTCAATTATATTCCATCTATCCAGACACATTTGAAAAAAAAAAAAAAAAAACACAGATCCCACCACCTCCATACAGTGGCATTTTAGAGAGGGGAACTCCACTCTCTATGGGGGCAGAGCCAAAATGACTGTCACTTCCTGCATCACTGGTGGGAACTTCCTGCCTGTCTAAACATGATCCAACACAGCCCTTAACGAGCCCCCCAGACAGCACTACGAGCTGACTAACAGGTTAGATGACTAATAAAGGTTATGTGACTAACAAGACAATTACTGTTCCTGAAGGCCTGTTTTTTTTTTTTAATGCTTGATGTCAGCAATCAGATTTTCCATGTTTTTTGGGGGGATTACTAGAAAAGGATAACTAAATTAATAATTTATATAGACTGCACACACAAAAAGAAATTTCAGTGACACTTTATTTTAAGGTGTCTTGTTACATCTTACTGTACTTACTATCCTAATAACAATGAATTTTGCATAATTGCACGCAAGTAATCCTAAAACAACCCTAATCCTAACCATATAGTAAGTACATGTATTTAATTGACATCACTCAGTACTTAAATGTTTAATTAAAGTGTACCGGCTATTTCCAGCCAAGGAAAAACAGTTGAGCTTTACTATAACTATATATATATTGTAAAACAGAACAATAGATCGATAGTTTTATGAATGCTTTTACTTTTCCATGATTCATCATAAGACTAGATTTCTAATTTCTATTTTGTTGAAATCATAATTTTAAAATTCAAGGTGCTTTTAAATCAGCTGAATGTGAAACCCAAAAGTAACTCAAGTGTGTCAATACGCACAAACAGAATAGTTTAAAATAGTTAGGTGCTTACGCTAGTGCCTGATTTCATGGGGTTGCCCAGGTCACAGCTGAGGTAACGGGTCTGATTTTCCGTCTCATAACTGCAGGTCAGTTGGGTCAGGCTCTGTCCGGAGAAATGGAGAAAAAGACCAGTAAATTTCAGGAAACACACAAACACACACACACAGTGATAACTCAAACCCCTGACTCATGTCTCGACCCATTTAGAATAGTTGTGGTACTACTGCTGAATGTTACATTTTTTGTGCTAAATCATCCCCGCACAGTTAGTAATTAATTAAAACCAAACCCTGTTTGGTGCCCATAATCCTCCTGTAAGGACTACCCCTTCTTAAATTTGTGAAGTAATCTGTATTTTTGCCTCACTACAGGATTTCTCATCACATGTCTCCATTAATAAAACACACATCTACTCTGGAGTATCAAAGTAACAGAACAAAGGTCTTTCTCAGCTGAAATGCTGAACACATGTAGGAGTTAATGGAAAGGGTCTGGCACACGTCCGTGTAATAGGCAGCACCTGGAGGGAGGGTCTCCATATCTCACCTCGTTATTGCGGGCTATTCCGCTGTAGTCGGCCTCTGGTGGCAAGACCACATACAGCTCGGCTTCGTAAGCTCCGCCTCCGTTGTTCTTCGCGTTGAAAGTCAGAGTCAGAGAGTTGTCATCACCCATGTAGACTTCCTTCCGGTCCCTACAGAACCAAAACGTGAAAGTCAAGCGTTAGTGGCTAACAGACTTTCTATAGTCAAGCAAATAAACAAATCAGAAACAAACACTGTGTAAGGCAATGCATTTAATGCCATTTTAAAACGGTGCGGTAGCTTTGAAACAAGCAGAAAATAATTATTAAGCATAGAGGACATTAACCATATGTAATTCTGCTGATCTAGCAGTAAATATCACTCAGATCTTTCCAACAGGAAGCCCTTCCTCCAGCACTGTACACACATTTCCTATTAAAAACCCCTAATTTCCATTGTAGCTATAAAGTTGAACATGCAACGACAAAGACTGTGAAACATTCCGCAATGTTCTTTTTTCTGTTCGTTCTCAATCCCTCCCCCCCATTTCTTTTCTCTCTACATCTCAGACACAATGAAAAATTCCATGCGAGGGCCACACAGACGCTTCCAATTACTGCCTGGTCTCGTAAAGCCATGCTGGGGAAGCGGCACGTACTGAATTCAAACGCTGGCACTGGGTTGGTGGGGGACTCAAACCTATAGCTTGGTGTACTTTCATAGCAAACCCCTCCAGATTGTAAACATGAGGTTGGGTTCAAGTCGTAAGGAGGTCATGATTTGCATACAGTGGCTAATCAAAACACAACAAATGAACACCAGCAAGTTCTAATATTCACATGGAAATTATTTAGTGGAAGTTCTTTTGACAGAAACCTGGAACCGAGATGCAAATGCTAAAGTAAAGCAACACTCAACCCCAGGCTTTTATTTCTTTTTTGCATTCCTTGCTAATCATCTTACCCGTGCACAGAGAGTTTCAGGTCAGGGACGCAGATGTTGTCCTCTCCGCAGTCCAATAAAATCTGGGCCTAGAAAACAAGCCAGAAAAATGTTATGGTAAGTTACTGAGAGATTACAGTCATTAATTTGCAACCTATTTTAGATTCAGTATCGACTTATATGTGAAAATGAATCTCCTGGGACCGGATTTAATATTTCAGGAATTGATTGGATAGTGAATGGTGGGCATTGCATACCAAAATAAAGCCAGACAGATCTACAGTCATATGCAAATACAGACATCTATTCATTTGGAGAATGGAACTTCAGAATACATTAAAAGTGCAATAAATGTATTTTTTGTATGTAATGCATGAATAAATGTATCAAAAAGATTTGCATTATCTTCTGTTTTTTATTGTAAAAAAATAAATAAATAAAATTCAGCAAAAAACAAATTAATAATAATGTTTTTCGAGTACTTACCTGCATAAACATACAAGACAAACATCTGATTTATCATAAGACCAGGAATGCACTTTTAGACAGTAAAGAGGGTCAATTTAAATGTTTCGTTGATTTAAAGGTTAAAAATAGAAAGTAAGGCATTCATTTTTGAACAATGCGATCTAAAAGAAGAGGCTGTCTGAGATTCTCCAGTCATTTTGTTAATCATACGCAGGATACCACCTGCAATCCAGTGTCTCTAATGTCACTCAGATATCATCGTCCTATAATAAGCATACTTTTAGTCACACTTCTCATAACCAATATCCCAGCTAAGCATTTTATTAAGCAGTTTACACAGAAAAAAGAATCCTATAAACCTTTACATACTTACAAATTCCCAGGAAACTTGAAACACTGTGAAATTATGAAATAGCTTCTTTTATATTATTTGATTTTTTTTTCAAAATTCCAAGCAAAGCACTCAGAAGATATTTGTAAACAACAGACATCAGCAGCCGGCTGCATTATAAACAGTGTGTTTGGTTAGGTCAAGTGTTAGCGCATGACCATGTAGGGGTCAGAGAATATTGACGCCTAATACACCACCGTACAAAACCAATATAACCATCACCATATTCAGTAGTAAACATCACTCCTCAGCCAACAAAATGCTGAGTTTTAGATTAGTAAACACTGCCGAAGGAATCCTGGGTTAAAAAACAAATGTGTACAGGCTTCAAAAAACCTATAGAGCTCACTTAAAGGGATAAAGAGTTATGGTTGTACCCATAAGGCTGTTCTATACGCCACCAGCATCCACATCAGAAGCCGCCGACCCTGAACCGCATGCTAGCTGCACGCGACACCACCCAACTCTCACCACACAGACAAATCTAAATATATACATCACATAAAGCGCACACACATTAACCAGAGAGGATCTATATACAATTTATAAATGACTTTAAGATATAAAGAAAAGGGGAAAGTGGTGCCCCGGCTAATTGCTACCACCTGACGCCGTATTTGCAACATGTGCGAGGATGACGATGAGGATAAGAAAATAGAATAGGGAGATTAGAAAGGGCAAAGTGGCTTCCCTGTAATTAGCAGTTGCTGAGCTCTAATTACAACCGATGAGGGCGGCCACCCCTTTCCATTGCTTCTGTATCGGGCCGCACCGAACCTCCTGGAGAGGGATGTTTGGGTTCACTGGAGCAACCAAACAATTAGAAGCCCAAGCGGAGATACAAGAGAGGGTCACATGTGCATATGTCAGAGCTGATCCACAGCCAAAGCCACCATAAAGTGTTTACGGAAGTGTCAAGGTCTGCAAACAGCATGATTGGGTCAGAAAACCAGGAGGGATCACTAACAACATTTATAAAAGGAGGTCAAAAACATCTCAATCTATAAGCGAGATAAATTCAGAGCCTTACACCTAGTCCAAATGACAACAAATAAGCTTTCTCTCATTTATTCCATTAGTTCTTGAAAAGAAACTCTACACAACTATTGCTAAAAATGACTATAAATAGTGTACACTTACGCAATATTAATACTCTATAAAATATACTTTGTTAATGTTATCACGACTTAAACATTTTTAAATATAAACACCAAAGATCAACTTTCTAAAAACTAGCGAGCGTGATTTAAACTAGATTTGAAATGATTTTTCCCTTTCTTTATAATGGACACTCTCATTTATCACGAACAAAAGGGCTTCCCTTCAGGTTTATGGCTTTAATAAGTGAAAGTTTTAGAAGATCGTTCCATCTGCAATGTTTCCAAGACCTCTGATTAGAATGTTTCTGCATATGGTCAGCGCGGCCCATGTGTTCGGCACGGGCTCAATAACTACTGAGAGAAAACTGCCACCCAAAAAGCTAAACCTAAACAGACAGCATATGGCCTGCGAGAATCCGCCCGGAAAAAAACAGAAATCTATTAACCCTCCATACACGCACGCACTTCTACAGTGGAGTTTCCACAGAGCCCAGAAAGCTACTCCTGGTGGGACAGTGAAAGGCTCTCTACTGCACACGCTACACATTTCCTTCAGCTCTCAAATGGCTTTCCAGACAATTTGGAGAATATCCCAGATGTATGTTTTGAAGTTCTGTTCATAAAGGAGGAGAAGAACCTACTTCTCTGTGTGTTCGCATAATGCATCTGTGGGATATCTAGCAGATGTACGTACTTTCTGTTCGATGAGCTCCGTTGTTTGGTAGTTGAGGATGGGCCGCAGGTCGTATCGGTCTGCCGCGGCTTGAGGGTTCAGGCTGAAGTTGAGCGCAACAAAGATAGGTGACAGCTTATCCCTGAAGTCCTTCTCATCCTACACTCCAACAGAGAGGAAAACAGAGCGGGGGTTTGTGAGAAAGGTCAGAAAGCAGGCTTAATCCCTTGCTGCATTTTTGGCATCTGTTGCAACACTCATCTTACTTATCTTCACTTTTAAACACTTATCTTGTACTAAGAAATGGAAAACTAACTGAAATGCAGGTTATTTTTCCCTTCAAGGTTTCCAGTGGTTAGCTCCACCTACTGTTAATTCTCATTGGCTCAAAAGATAGACTGAACAATGAATATCTTCTGAATGCCACATTAGGACATTTTATATTCAGCTTTTGCATACTGTATATGAGGAGTTTTTGTAAAAACAGATTTTAATGTTTTTTAGGTTTTAAGTTTTCTATTATGTTATGGTTGTATTGTGTTTTATTGTGTAGCTATTATTTTTTAGTTTTTTTTTCCTCATTAAAATAACCCAACGGCAATTTGATTAAGATTAAGTAAAATGCACAAGGGAAAAAAAAGGTTATTAGTTTTTGCAAATGAACTCTTCATTTACTATTTAGCCAAACCAATTAATTTTTGCAAGTCACATGAAAGCCCCAATTCTTTGCATTTTAGTCAGAAGTCAAGTCTTGAATCTATGCATTAAAGTCTAGACTCAAGATAGGCAAGTCGTAAGTCATTGCTGTCAAAGGTGAGTTCCAAGTGATCAAATTTCAAACTCCAAAACCCTGCTATTTAGTGCGCATTAATGTCCTGTAATCTGGGGTCAAACTCACCCGCAAAAAAATCTTGGTGTCACTGCAGACTCTGGCTCCATTTGGCACAGTCAGAGTCCTCTGCAGAGTGGGAAGCTGAGAGTCAAGAAACAGAGCTCTCCGTACAGCCCCCTTCTGCTGCTGCTTCAGCCGGTCCAGCTGAACTTCAACGTTAAACTCTACAAAACACACACATTGTCTGATATATTTAGAAACGCTTTGGGCACGATGCCTTCACGTTGGCTCCAGCACACAGGTGCAGGACGGAGCCAAGCTGACACAGCACTAAATCTCAAAGCCTATTGGGTAGATCCGAACTTTGTGCTTTGGCAGGAGTAAAGACTTCTTCCAAACATTTAGTTTTTATCATTATCCAACACCTGAAGAGAAAGGCTATAAGAAAAGCCATAATGCTCTTGACAGAAAGTCGTGACTTGTGAGGGAATGAAGGAATTTGCATGCCGTTCAGATGTAAGTCGGGCACCTGTGCTCAGTTATCGGAGCGTGTGCAGTAGGTGTTATTCTTCGCACATAGTCTAGGCCTTTAATGGCAGGGCATATGGTGCTATCATTAGCCCGAGGGGAAGTAATTCCTGAATAAATGCATTGTAAAGGTTGTGTACGGACAAAGAACAACTTATTGATGAAATGGAAACACAAAGGCTCTTTTAGATGCTTGAAACTAGATTTATTTGCTTGTGAGGGAAATGAAGCAAAATTAAGTCCTAGAATAAATTATGGCCTTATTGAAACAGGTGATTGTTAGGGCGTACTAAAATATTATTTGCGAAGGGGATCAACAGGTGGGTAAGGAGGAGCAGATGTGGCTTACCGAGATGATTTGGTAGGTGCTTCCCATTGGCTGAGAGGCAGAAGCTCAGGTTGACACTGTAGGAAGAAGGGCAGACAAATGATGGGAGATGAAGTGGATTTATTACAATGAGGCATTAGAAACACATTGGTTGCATCACTTTGGCTATGAAATATTTGCTATTATTGTTTCCTCGGGCTGTAACGCTTGACAGCTTGAAGAAAGGATGACTGCATGGATCACACAACACATGTGAAGATGTTTTTAAACAGGACAGTAGAGGATCATGTCTGTGCTAGAAACTGATGTATAATACTGTTTCTTAAAGATGTCTAAGGGTGCATTTATTTGATTAAAAAATATAAAGCAGCAATACTATGAGATGTTGTGGATAAACTGTCTACTATCTTTAAAAATGCAACTTATTTTGATTTTGATTGTTCATTAGCCATTCAGTATTCAGTGTCACATGATCCTTCAGAAATCATTCTAATGTGCTGATTTGGTACTTAAGAAAAAAAATTATTATTTTTCATATCAATGTGCAAAATGTTTTTTGTGATTAATATGTTGTGGAAAATAAATGAGGGTTCAGTTGAAAGACAGCAGAAACGACAGATTAAATGAAAGAAAGAGAACATGTAAAGGAAAAACTGAAAAAGTTTCCAAACAAAAGAAAGAAAAGAAACAGAAAAATCCCAAAGAAACACAAAACATACGAAAGAAACAAGACACAGAAGGGGAAGAGTAAAAAAAATCCACAATCCAGGCTACTTTTGACCTGTGCAATAAACGCAGTGTGTTTCCCATGTGTGAGCCTCAGTATGCATCTGTGTGTGTGTGTGTGTGTGAGAGAGAGAGAGAGAGAGCTCACGTGCATGTGCAGCTCAGTGCGTCCTGATGTTTCCCAGCTGTGTTCCACTACTAAACAATATCTCATTCAAAGCCACAGCGAGATCCCTTTCTCCCCCTCTCTCTTGCTTCTAATTTCTCCCAAAAGCCTCCGTGTCTAGGCAACGACTTGTAATCAACACATACGCATACAAACTTTCCCTGTATAAAACAGAACAGGCGGAGTCACTGACATTTCACGTCAGAGAGTGACCAGCCCAGCGGAGTTTCCTTTCCCTTCTCAGATAGGACGCATATTTCAAAAATGCACGTCATGGAGTTGGGAAAAGGGCATTTCATGCTTTTCGCCACTTTCTTGGCTCAACCAGCATAGCGTGTCCAAACCATTTGGAAAAGCCTTCGCTGACAGCATAACTACACCCTTCCATATGTCCAGCTTGACATACAAAGCCCAACTGTGGATTTAATGAAGTAAGCTTAATCTACTAAATTAGATTTTTCAAATTCCTACATAAATTCACTTCAGGGCCACTTAAATTATGTTAGATGTAAAAGATCTTTTTCCATAGTATTGCATGCTGGATGTTTAGGATTTGGATAAACAGTCTAATAAAATCTTTTAACTGCTTTGGACCAGGAATGCAACAAATTCTGGCTGATCCAAGATGGCAGACATACCAGGACACTTGCAGGGTTTCGTTCCCACGGCTTATGGTGCAGATTTTCTCCTCAGGATTAATCATAGTTGGATAGACACTCAAGGTAGCACTGGTGCTCACAATAGGACGAGACCTGGAAATTACATAATATGCTGACTTATTTAAATTGCACTCAAGGGCATGACATATTTTAAAAGGTCATCTATTCTTGTGTTAGAATCAGCAGCCACTAGTCTGGTCTTCATGTCTGTGACTGACCTGTAAAGAATGGCAGTGTCTGCGCCAAATGCACCAACAATAAGATCTGCAAGAACAAAAAAATACTTTGTATCAAACTAGATTTCAGCAGCAGCGGCAGTGGTTTAGTAAAAAGAATATTTCTCACCTGGGTAGCCATTATTATCCAGGTCTTTGCCTCCACGAAGGGCGTAACCAAAACTGGCAGGTAGAGCTGACTGTGTGGCAGAAGCCCATTGGCCAGCGATCACCTGAGAGGGCTTTTCCCTGAGTCCTCCAGCATGTCCGTTATAGATGAGCACAAGTCCTTGTTTGTTTTCCCCACCAAACGGACAACTGATGGCCACATCTGTTAAGAAAACGTAGAATTAGAGGTGCAAAAAAATTCACTTACGTTCATGTTATAAGTGATAACTGATAAACAGCAGATATTAAAAGGTCTATATTTATTTTGTCTAAATATAAAAAAAAAATCTACAATTTTTAAATTAGTATATAGATATATTATAAAAATAATATATAATATAAAATATATAAGAATAAAAAAGGTAAATGAAAAAAATTTAACCAAAATCAATTTAAACCTTTATGTTACTTGAAATTAATTAAAATTTTATTAAAAATTATTTTTATTTTTTTATTCAGCTAGTTGCCAAGGCCAAGCTTTCTAAAATATAATTTAACTTGATGTACTAAAATAAACTAAAAACTGGAATGAAATAAGTAAAAACAATAAATAACTAATGAAGACACATTTTTTATATGATAACTACAAAGATGACAAAAACAAACTTATTTACACTTTAAGATGAAAAATGATGTTGAAAAACTGAATTAGTATCTCAATGATATTAAAACAACACTGTCGACAGGCAACGGTAAAGTTAATCTAAAAGAAAAAAAATGAGGGAAATGAACAGCCACAATTAAATATAGCTCGATAGCTATCTACTAAAAACCAAAACCAATAATAAAAAAAATCCAATATTGTTTGATAGCCAAAAGAGTTATCTGACAAACAAATTCAAAAAATCTGGGCAAATCTCTCACCATTGTAACCATCTTGATTGAGGTCCCCGAGAGGGGCAATGGAGCTGCCGAACCGACCGAATGTCTGCATGCCGGTGAGGTGAGGTAGCTGAGGTGTGAGATCCAGAGGTCCGTTCTGCATGTACACATAGACCCGACCCAACTCCTCCAACCTCCCATCAGAATCACGAACCATGAACATCGGTGCGCCAACCAGCAGGTCCGTCATCCTGGAGGTGATACGAACCATACATTTAAACACGGCACACATTGTTGTGGTATTCTTTTCTAAACCTGGTTGTGTTTACCTACCCGTCATTGTTTATGTCAGTAGCAGCCACCGCATAGCCATAGTAGGAACCCATCTGAAAAATTTAGGAACATTACCCACTTAACTCACAAGTCATTTTTAACTGTGCATACAAACAACATACAGGATCTCATGAATGTCACATGGACAGTAACTTTATGCCTGAAGGCACACGTTGACATTTACTCCAATTGGTTACGGTTTGAGTACATGAAAAGAGCTCTTTGATGATTCAGATGTGGCTCCGTTCTCTAGCCCCCTGAGGTGGGCACACACAAATGCTTTTTGATTGTATTTTCTCAGCTGAGGCAATCAGCGCAGTTAAAGGCCTCCCAACAATTTCCATTTGCAAAACTGTGGCGCTCGTTTAGGAAAATTGCCCGTAAGCTCCTGCCACGCATAATCTGCCCTTTACTGCCTACCACAGAGCACTCCAGCCTGGTTTAAAGAGTCTTGTAAAGGAAATGATTTTGGCTTATGTCATCAGTTTGAAGAATATCAGGGTGGGAAGAAGCTTTACAAAGCAGCAAGAATGACATAACTAAAATCTCATGTCTTAAAATAGCTGTGGCAAAATACACTATTAGCCACAAAAGCCAACAGAACAAATTGTCAATAAAACGAATGCAATCAAACTTACCTGCTCACCAGTGAAGGTCTTCAGCATGTCCAGGGAACCATTGAGAATTGAGACCTGATGAAAAGCCAACAACACTAGAGTCTTCATTGCGTCAAGTACCATCATAAAAACGTTTTGATTACGAAGTCCAAACTAATAGTCGAACTGAATGTGTAATGGGTTTTATTTAATCCACTGAAAATCTGACTTAACCCACATCTTGGGTGAAAAGATTGGCTAAAGGTCACAGATGATAGTGTGGCTGCTTTCTCTCACCTTTCCATGCAGTCTGACTCCCCTGGGAACTCCAGTCACAAAGTCTGAAAGCAGGCAGGCCAAAAAAAGAGAGGAAAAAAGTAAATGATTTAATAGTGGAAACATGGAAATGTGAGTTCCTCAGGAATTCTGGCAATCAGAGCCACTCCAGAAGTCACTCCACGGGCTCTATTTTCGAATTTGTTTAGGGGGTATAATCATAACACTTTCTTTGAAATGTTCTACAAATAGTGCATAGATTTAATGCATCCGTCTATGGCTATCACAACAGCAGATGATAATATTAAATCATTATCAGTGGTACAACACACTCATCCTTAATTCTATCTTCCTTTACAATGAATATAATAAAAATGGCATGTAGTGAAGCTCTAAACTAATGAGCACTAATGTAGTGGTTTTATATTTTAAGGTCACTCACCTTCATCCTCATCACCACTGAACTCGCCGACAGCTACTGAATAACCTTTTGAACGTATAAAAATATGGGTCGTGACAAACATAAAAAACCAAGTATTTTCAACTTGATAGCTAGTAATGGGGATGGAAAGACATACCCATGTAGTTGTCGTCAACTGTGATCTCTTTTTTCTGTTTGGTCTGAATCTGGCCTTTCACTGAGGTCAAGAAGAATCCTGGGTAATAGGCTTTGACTATTTCTTGTTTAACCGCAGTGATCACTTGGCCTAGAGATGGTAAGGAGAAATTGATCGTTTAATTGCATTTGCATTGAAGTAAAGGTCACAGTCGATGCAAATAATAAATGCAAATATCCACATTTTGATGGAAAGCTAATCAAACGACAAAACACCCACATTTAAGAAAGGTACATACACTATTCTTCAAAAGCCTATACGGTTTTTTGTTGTATATTATGCTCACCAAGACTGCATTTATCGGATTAAAAATGCCATAAAACAGTAAAGTTGTGAATGCTTTCACAATTTAAAAGAACCATTCAGCTTTTGTAGATTTTAAAATGTCATTTATTTCTGTGACGGGCTAACAGCAAACATAATCAGTGACACACGTTCCTTTCGAAATCATTCTATTCTTATTATTAGTTGTGCTGCTTAACATTTTGTGAAAGCCATGAAGCATTTCAGGGATTCTTTGATGAATTCTTTAAAATTCTTTGAATTAAAGTATTAATTTCTTTACTTTTTTAGTATTTACATGCCCTTAAAGACTAAATTTATTATTATTAATTTAATGTTCTAAAATTATTATTATTATTAAATTTATTTGAAAAGCCAGACCTTGCCAGAAGTAACTGCCAGGTCCTCCGAGCACCACCTTTCCTTCCTGTAACACAGCAACAGTATCTATGTGAGACCCAAAGGAAACGGCAGATAAGCAAATCCCTTTGTTCTAGTCCGTTCCAATCAACTCACCTGTGTAAAATCAGCACTGAATCCACCTTGACAGTAGCCTTGTCCTGTTCTTCCACGGAATTCTGCAACGGATGGCAAGTTATGTTATTGCGTCTTCAAAACAACTAAAATTGAATGGTGCCACAACCAAGCAACCGCAAGCCCACCTGTGCGGCACGGAGCATATTCCACAAACTTAGTGAAGTTTCTGACGGATAGAAAACATGAACCAGTTGTATCAGCATGAGGCTCGTCCTCCATGGCTCTCCAGGAGTAGAGGGGTGCACAAGCCTATGGAAAAAAATCATATAAAAATCAAAAGGTCAACACACAAATGAGTAAAGATTTATGCAACCATGATAATGAATTTAGTTCATAGGAAGAGCACCTGGAATGAATGTTAGGGCATTAACCACAAGCCAAAGAATCAGAAAGCTCTATTTCAGAAGGAAAACTGATCTGATAGCTTACAATTTGGGACTTACAAATTAGTTTAAGAACATGTCAAGTCACACTTAGACTTGAGTCACTAACCATACTTTGGGTTCAAGCCCAAATGTTCAAGAGGAAATAACGGTTTGAAGGAGGGTTTGTCTCTGACCATATATTGACTTTTTTCCACATGGCCTAAAATATGAGTAGGAAGATCTTACCAGCACACTATCTTCATGAACTCGTACGGTTGCTCCAAACCACTGATGGGACTTGAACTCTCCCTGATGTATTGCGTCATTTACGGTAATGTTTAGATCTCCTATAGCCATGGGAAAAAAATAAAAATAAACATAAATAAAAATAATTGAATACATATACAAAACACACACTTTAGTCATAATGTGCAAAAAAATCCCTTGCCCTTATTGTGCACAATTCACCAAAAATGTTCATATGTTTTCTTTCTTTTTTTCCCCTCAATTCACCACTTTAATAAAAAAGAAAGAATTTGTGATGATAATGGTTTCATCAATTAATAAACACCTCTGGAACATATTTATAAAGTTGTGTGAATGGGAAAAATATTAACCATAAAAATCATTGCATTTCACAACTCAATCATTGCATTTTCACAATCAAGTCCATCCCAAGATCAGTTTCCAGTGAATATTCTAGAATGTCACCACATAAGCCAAATGTAAATGTAGGCACATTTAAGCACTAATAAAATAAAAAAGGTGGGAAAAAAGAACAGACTGTTTAGCGCAGGCTCAGGTGTCTGCTGAGGTTAAAGGTCATATCATGAAGAGCAGGCATAAGACAGATGGTCACATATGGGCTGAAATGGGATTCATAATCAAAACAAAGGTGACATGTCCTGGCCAATGAGAGAGGTTGGGACTCAACAATAAGAGCAGCAGACCAAGACCATCAGAGATCAGGTTCAACAGCCAGAGGAGTCACTAGGCCAGAAAATTCAAACTGAATCGCCCGAAAGCCTCCGTTCTTTGTTCTGGCTGCCAAACTGAACTTTGCCACAGACATTTCTCCAGTTGCACCATAATTACAAGCATGATGCAACACGGGTCTGTGGTGTGATGGAGGGGAAGGGGAAAGAGAGACTGAGGAAGAGGAGAAATGAGTGAAAGGTACAACTGGCGGTAAAACAATTCTCAGCTGGCTCTGAAGAGGGCCTGGTCTCATTCAGAGTGAAGAAACTGTGCCAGGGGAGCCTCGTCCAAACAAAACAGGAGCTCAAGTTATGTGGGTTAATATTACGAAAACTGTGAAGAAATGTCTGGATCATCCTGCAGCCCAAAATCAAAAGAAGAAGAATAGGAAATTATATTTTGCATTAAGAAAACCAAGTCTACAATTAAATCAGCCAAAAAATTATTAAGCACCACTAAATCAACCCCTTCCCCAACTGTCAGTAGCCTACTGTTATGAAAAATAAATAAATAAAAATAAGTTTTTGTGTACATAATATATATGTGTGTGTGCCGTGTATGTTTATTATGTGTATATGCACAATTTAATTTCCAAATTAATTTAGAGATTTTAAATTACATAACATAAAAAGATGTTATGTTTATATATTAAACAGATAATATTCTAAGAATATAAATATATTCATGTAAATATTTTCAAAATAGATATTGTACGTGTGTGTGCGTGTGCACAGTATACAGTAGTCAACATTCGAAGTGGATCATAAAGTTCATCAAAGTTGTCCTAAGACAAGAATAGGTATCGTTTTTGATTTTAGGACAATTGATGAAAAGTTTTGATCCACTTCGAATGTACTCCTGTATCTTATATAAACAGAAACTTTTATTTTAGATCCAATTAATCACGATTAAATCACTAAAAACTCAAATATATACAAGCGCACACACTTAATATATATGTAAATGTGCATAATTACTAAAATAATGTCATAATATAAAAAAAAATACAAAAACTAAAACTAGATCAACTCTTCATGAAACATGTGAAATATAACCCTAACATATCTAAGTGTGTCACCCAATTGCTACGCCCCTATTTTACCGTCTAAAAACAATATGGTCTCATTCTGCGTGAGGAAACAGGAACCCATTTCCAAGCAAAACAGGAGCTCAAGCTATCCGTCAGATCCACTCCTACTGATAGTCTCTCGCTTGGCGTCTTCAGTTCACAGCGCCCTTCACCTTCCTCTTCCCTTTCTCAAACTCCGTCATCCCTTTCTAGGAATTTCACCTCATTATTTTCTCTGTTTAAGTCACCATCTCCCACTCATTCCTTTACTATCTTGTATGGTTTGTTTATCTCCCTCTACTTGTCATCTCTCTATACTTGTGCTATTCTTTTCCCAACCACTCTTTTTACACAGAGACACACACACCTCCTTTCCCCCAGACGTCTTTTGTTTCCTTCTCTCGAGGATGTTTGGTACCCCAGCAGGAAAGCAGTGGGGATTAGAGCCCTCTAATAACATTAAAGGATATATGCCTTATGGTCACCTCCAGGGTGGTGGTTTTCTCTTTCTTTTCCTCCTTGTCTATCCCTCGCTCGCTGCCAAAGTAAAGAGGCCTAAAGAATCGCGCAGGAAAACCAGCAGCCCTGTCCCTGTGAGATCCCTTACAACTAAAGACAAACTAAAGAAAGTGAAGTGCGTGTAGGACACGTTGTATAGAAGACGCCGGCTAGTCTAAAACTAGTACACGGTTTGTGGGATGGAGGTGTGCTGTTAAAACAAACAATTATCTCACTTTCCACATCACGGGTGAAACTTACAGCTGGGAAGATAAAGCTCAGCGGGGAAGGTGGGGAAAATGGTGTTGTTTGGCTACGGTTAGGGGAGAGCTACCCAAAACTGGATGAGATTTCCCTTTGTGTCAGAACAACAGTCGTGATTGTTTAAGACTCTGAAGCAAGATACTGTTGAGTTACAACTGTTAGAGATTAAATCTGTACATTTGCTTACACGTTTAATCTGATTGGATGGTTTAACAGCACTTTAACAGCACAAGCGAAACGTTTTCAGATTTAAGTGGTGAGGTCTTTGTTTGAAATTGTTGCTGACAAGAATGTCAACAGAGTGTAAAATGGACTGTTATTCACTTTCTCTGAACACAAAACTTTTTTTAATGATAATAAATCTGGAAAGAACATGAGCTCTTAATGATATATGCTTTAACAAAAACAAATGAATGAAATGAAACTAAAAACATAAATAGCAAACAAATAAATAAACAGTCAAGTAATAATGTTTTCATTATCGAAAAAAAAAAGAAAAAGAAAGAAAGAAACTTCACTAAAACAAAAATTAAATAAATTAAAAACCTTTTAAAAAGGCTACAAATTAAAATGTTTGGTAAATGTATATTACAAAACTCTAAACAATAAAATAAACGAGTAAATAAACTAGTTGGTTAGTAAAGAAAATAGTTCGTTTTCTAACTAAACAAAAAATAAAAACTGAAATTTCACTAAAAATGATTATAACTAACTCAAATTAATTTTTGAAAGGCTACAAACTAATTAAAATGGTACATTACAAACCATTAAACATTAAATTAAGAGTAAAATAAAAATGTTTTAACAATCAAATAAGCTAGAAATTAATTTACATTTTTGATAAATGTATACTACAAAAAACTCTACAAAATTAACTGTATTAGATAAGGAGTGAAGAAATTCCAAAAGTTAAAATTAAAATTAACTAAAAAACAAAACAAAACCTTCGCTAAAAATTAAATAAAAAATAAGTAAAATTTAAAATGGCTATAAACTAATTAAATAATAATAATAATAATAATAATAATAATAATAATAATAATAATAATAATAATAATAATAATAATAATAACAATCAATAAAATGGTACACTTTTGCTAGGTGTTATATTCAAACTACCTACATGAAGCAAAAAAAAAGGAAGCTGAATCTTTCATGAAACATACATAATTTTTATATTGCATAATATTATATATATAAAAATTCAGCTAAATCTTCTAAATATATTCATGAGTTTTAATAGCAAATACATGATAATTGCTGCTTTGTTCAAGATTAAATCAATTAATGAATCTATTTATTATCATACAAAAAAAGGAGCACTTAATCAAATTTAATTTGTTTGATCAAATGTCTAAGTGGGTGGCTCTTGGCCAGAGTTAACTGCAATGTGGACCAGACCTTATGGTAATGTGAGACTAATGCTGATGTCACCTACAGGATTTAAGAGGAAGTATTCAAACAATTAAGGCACCTTAGGAGACACCTCTGCGGTGATGTACAGCCATTTTAATCAAAACTCCGTCTCTAGCTAATCCTATGAGTGCTTTCAGTTCCTGGAGCCAGGCCAAGACGACCTGACGACTCTCTCATGGGACGATGGAGGTGAGGAGGTCACACACACCTTCTCTCTTTCAGTGAAGAGAGAACAGCCCCATTAGTGAAGGATCTCGGTCTGTGTGACAGAAAGGGAGGGGCAGCGGAAGGCACGAGCCACATGGCTAAATTCAGTCATCACATCAAGCATCCCCGGGGAGACGCCGAAAGACAGGGAAATGAGCACAGACAAGAGTCAACGCTCGTTCTTCTCTGATTCCCACCCACTCTCATCATTCTCTGTTATTTTCTTATCAGAGAGGAAGAGGAAAGAGGTCAGATCTGAAGACACGATTAGCTAATGCTCTCTCTGACTGAGGGAGGTTAGGCAGGAGGAAGCACTATGTGACCCTCTTACGGCCCACTTAAGAGAACCAATAGAGCATCAGAGGCCGCAGGGTCAAGCCCGGATTTTAGTCTTGAGGGCTTTATTTAAAATATTTGCTGTAACTAAATGCGAAACGGAAATGAAAGAAACAATGACTTAGCTGTCAATCATATTTTTACAGAAAAATAGATTCTTACAAATTGTAGTCCTGATTACAAATTATGTGACAAAAACTGTAGTAAGTAACAATCCAGATTACACATTTTTAAGATTACTTTAAGATAATTAGTTTATCACACAGACTTGAATGGAATTATTGTGCACCATATTAATAAGAAAGAAAGAATTGCACTGCTAATAAATAATATTAAATCAATAAAGGAATTCAGGTAATAAAACAAACATAATGAAAATACAAAATAAAACAATAAAATGAAATGATTATGGGAGAAATACTTGCAGAACCAAAGCTGCTGAAAAAAACCCCATCTAAAATTAAATTAAAAATAAATGATGGGAGAAATGCTTCCAAAACCAATTCTGCTGACCAAAAAAAAAAAAAAAAAAAAAAAAAATCTAAAATAAAATTAAAATTAAGATAAATTAAGATAAAAGATGGGGAGGTGTTTCCAGAAACAATGGTGCTGATTATTATCATGGCTTTATTTCAGGTTATGTCCTGATCTACTGACACTAAATGAAATGCAAGTAAACGTGTAAAAAACATTTGGCAAAATATCAACTATGTTGGATCTGTCAGGATGCATTGACATCTAATTGAATGATCATTGGATAAGCATTAACCTCTGAGGCTAAACCAGCTTCTGTAATGCATCACACGTCAGGGGGTATTAGCTTGATTCAATTATGATCTTCTGCTTGACTATTGAGTTAAACCTAAATAAAATTATGTTTTAATTGAAGTCAAACGTAAGAAAAAGAAGAGCATGACATTTACATGACTCATAAGCACACAATACGCTTGCTAAAACAGCCCTACGTACTAAAAATCTGCGACATGGCGCACCTGGCTGTTTTCTAGAACACGCAGCTGCATGTCATACATTTCAAAACTAAAGACAATTTTAAATAATGGATCTTTGCGACAGTTTTGCGGGAATGTATCTCCCTGTGTTTGAGTAATAGACAGTAAATCACAGCTTGGATTTTCAGAGGAGACTTTGATTCTGCAGGAAGGAAGCCAGCAGACTGTGAACACTTCATTGTCCCCTGACATGTGTTCTACATACTCAGCAACTTGGAACAGTTCTTAAGACTCTGTCTGCTTTAAGAAAAAGCACAATACATAACTGATAGAGCGTACTGTCTCTACTTAATCTTTTTTTCTGGTTGTTGTAGTGCACAGAAATCTGAATCCTAATGAAATGCATTTTTCATGCTTTACGTCACCACCACAACTGAAATTATTCTGGAATGGAGAGTAGATCAACGACCAACAATGTCAGAAATGTTAAGACGTAGACACAAACAAGACAGCTACACAGTATCCGTTAACGTCAAGATTGAATATCCTTTGTGAACACCACTTGAAATTCTTCCAGTGACGTTATTTCTTCCTGTATGTTGAGCCTTTTGCCGACTGACCAATAATATGATCTTTTAGGTCACATGACAACATTCCGGTTACGTTTTTGCGTCTGCATGTAAACATCTTTATCCTCCTATTTCAACCGAAGTTTAGCCGTTGCTAGCTATCATGTTCTGTTGAGAAACGTCTAATTTAAGAAAATCAGAGTGCGCTTGTACATCAGGAAGTCAGCTTTTTCACTTCATCTAAATCCCATCTTCCATCTCACAGCAAAATCTATACAATGAAAGGCGAAGGGCTTTGCAACCAAGAGGTGCTAGCTTTCAGGAAGCCGCAGTTTTCCATCAACGCTAAGATTGTTTTGGAGAGGATGTAGAAGCTGAAGTCAAAACATCAATTTGAGTCCTGATAAAATGAGCATTGCACACTTTCATTCACTAAATTAGCTGCACAGGCTTGGTGAACTTGATTTGAGGATAAAAACCATAGTATGTGTTGTATTGATGCACTAACAAATTTTGGCAACCAAGCGAAAAAAAATTAAAAATTAGACGAAATACTTCAAAGAAACAACTGATGATTAATTGTTTATCTGTTAATAAATAAATGTCGAAAAAGTAAAACAACAAAAACTAGTTTATTGACCACACTGATGACTGTAAACTTGTTTTGTAAACTTTCAAGATTTCTTAAATTATTATTTTTAAAAGATGCATTATTTAATAAAATATGTGAGATACAAATATATAACGTGCTTTAAAAGAAACACTTAATGTCTTTTGGATGCTTTCTTTCCACTAGTCTGAAAAAAATACCAAAAAACCAAAAATCCCATAATCTTAAACTTAAAAATGTGCATGAAAAAAAAACAGTGTCTCCCCTTAAAAAAACACTAGCCCAGAGAATACAACACCCTGCACATCATTTTGAGTGTAATCTACTAGTGACCACCCACATCCACTGGGCAGTAAGACTTACCCTGCACATCAAACTCTATACTGCTGCATTGTGATTGGCTGAGGCTCCATGGACAGTAGAAGACTGATCCTCCTTCTCTGATGTTGGGCTGGCTGGTGTTGGCTTTGGGTGCTCCAACTATAATACTCACACTGTTCAAAGAGAAAAAAAAAATGAAGGAAGCTGTTAGCATACTAATAAGACTATGAGGAATATTTATAAGAGAACAGGACAACTACAACAGTGTTCCGACTCATAAAAGTCTATAGAAAGCATTGTTAAAAGGGTTGGAATTTGAACATCCAAGCTGTCGAAGAAGTGTTGAGAAGCCATTACGATCCAGTAGCATGTTGAATTACAAGCAAAATTTGATTTTGTCATGCTACATCACTACATCAGTAAAGTTGTTACTTTTAGAGTTAGCTTCATTTTCCTAGATTTCAAAAGCTCGAAATTAGTTTCAGTCTATTAAGATTAACATTGCCAGCAGACAACTTATGATTTTTCAGGAAATGGTCTCACTCATAATCTACCATAAAGAGCTGAATTATGTAAAAGTGTGGCCATGTGCAACTTGGTTGGCAACATGTGACTGCCAACACACAACCACACACACACCAGGCCCACTGGGTAATAAGTCAATGAGAAAACAAGAACGGAGACTGCTGAAGTCAAGCTAGCGCTGCTTCTACAGCTGTTTATCCCCCTGGGTTATCACAAACACATCCAAATATCTGAACACATGGAGACTAACATAGCCACATATTTAAAAGCATGATCTCAAAGCAATGCACGTCAAAACTTCATAAACCAAACAAACTTCTCGACAGAGAGGAATAAACAATTGTGGTTGGACAGGACGAGAGAGAGAGAAAAAAAAAGCAGGAACAGCTGTTTAAAACTGCCATGTGGTTTCTAACATGTTCTGACTTCGTGTTTGGAGTGTTGCTATGTGGTTGCTAGGTGGTTTCTTACAGACTCAAGTCAAAAGGGTCTCATATTCTGCACTCTTAATATGACTTGATTCCTTCTTTTTAAGTACACTGTCAAATTTTGGGGGAAAGTAAGATTTTGTGTTGTCGCTTTTAAGGAATTAATACTTTTACGCAACAAGGACTGTGAGAGATGATGTCAGAATTGTGTGGAAATCTCAAACAGAAAACATGTCAAACTGTTTCTCGCATTTTTGGGTTTATATCTTGAATTTCTGAGAAAAAAAAGGCCCAATTGTAAGTTAAAAAGTCACAATTAGCTTATTTCTGTTATTCTGTTTCCATAGTTGATATGGCAGTAGTGACTTCTTTCAAAAGCATTTTTTTTTTTTATTGTACCAACCCTAAACTTTTGAACAAAAGTTTGAATCTACAGGATTTTCCTGTTTTAACATCTGTCAGGAGAAAATTATAAGAATGACCATTTAGAACGGTAATGGCACATTGTTTCCTAGATCTGACATTCGAAACAAGCTCTCTGAAATGTACCCAACAGTTAGACAGACACTCCCACAGTCCCTGCTCTTCTAATCTGGGTCTAATTTTCCAAGAGCCGGCATGGATTGGTGCAGTGCCGCCATGACCTCATTGTCTGTAAACTTACTATCATCTTTCCTGTCATTAAGGCTGGTCCATTGAGAGACGGGGGATGGGGGTGTGGAGGTGTTTGTAAGAGGGCACTAAGGGCAAAACTTTGGGGGTGGGGGGGGGGGGATTAAGGTACAGGAAGAGAACACCCTTTCCTGCCCCCTGGGCTGGTCTCAGTGATGCGTAACAGAGGGCTTCCTTACAAAGGCTGTATTCAGTGAACGCTTCGGTCAGCCTGGAGACTCAAGCACACTTTAGATGGACTGAAGAGATAGCAGATGACCACTTGAGTCAAAAACGGCAGAGCAAGCAGAAGACAGATCCTAAATGTAGGACCACATCCTAAATGTTTGTTATTTACAAAACAAACATGTCTGGAGGCAAAGAATTTAAGTCTAGAGCATCATCATTATCACGATGAAGGACGATCCGGTAGCATGAAAATGCATGACATTCTATAGCCACTAAGTAAAAACAAAAAAATGGTGCTGTCAAACTATTAATTGATGAATCGAATCTAAAATAAATATTTTTGTTTCCATAATTTTATATGCGTACTGTATTAATTTATTTTGTATATAAATACACACATACAGTATATATTTAAACACATTGGGCCGGTTTCCCGGATAGGGATTAGATTAAGCCAGGACTAGACCTTTGCTAATTTAGGACATTTAAGAATTTGTAGAAACATGCATTATCTGTGAGCATTTTAAAACCAAACAATGGCAATGATGTATTTTAAGATATCTCAGTGCAAGCTTTTTCCAGTTTAGACAGCTCTTAACATTTATTTCAATCTAGTCTTAAACCCTGTTCGGGTATATATTATATATATTATGATATTTTATATTATGTCTAAATATATTTAATATAAAAAAAATATTTTTTTAAACGTATACTTGTATATGTTTGTATTTATATATAAATTAATCATTTGACAGCACTACCAAAAAAAATCTATTAATAATATAATATAATATAATATAATATATAATATAATATAATAGTAGTGATGGGGACACCCTATTAGATAATTGTTACATAGTGTTTTTAACATTTAAATACATTTTAAGAAAATCATTCTACTAAAAAAAAAAAAAAAAACAAATTATAAATGTTGCCGAAAGTTAAAATATAAATAAATAAAGCTGAAATAAAAAGTTAAGAAAGTCTAAATGAAAAAGAAAAAAAAGAAAAATGCTAAATAATAATATTCCTTTAAGTTTAACGAAAACTGACACCATAAAAAATAAATAAATAAATAAAAATCAAAATAAAAGCCAATAAATCTGTTTCTTCTGTCTTTGTCTTTGCTTTTTTTTTACTAGGCTATGCCTTGGAAGTCACGCAACTAAATTTGTTGTACAATGACAGCAAAAGAATTGAATGATTTAATAGGACAGTTTTCAAATCCTGCACTGGGAGGAATGCCAGACGGAAGAAAAAGGCCTGAACAATGGATCAGTGGATAAATAAGGAGGACAGTAAAAGTGAAAATGTTTGTTGGGGTCACAAGATTTCAAGGCCACTACAAGTGGAGCCCAAACCACACACACACACACACACACACAAAGAGCAGACGCTCCATTTGTTTTTATAAGGGGGGGAACCAAAACAAAGCCTTTTTTCCGGTTTAGACAGAGTATCTCATTTTTCCACCATATGTGTGTATGGACAGAGGGAGTGTCCCAGAGGTGTTATAGAACCCCAGCTGAGGCGTAATGTCAATCCCAGATTCCCATGATGGCTTTCTCCTGGGAGTCAGGGCATCTTACAAAACCCCTCATTCTTAGCGATAACACAGACAGATGATAAAACAAAAACGTGAACAGGCTGGTCCACCTCGGTTGAACCCCAGCACACTATGAATGAACTCAAGTGCACTAGTCCAATGAAATGTTATGTTGCTACGGTGCATGTGAAATGCGTCTAACAGCTGCAAATTCACTAGCTTTCCCAAGCACTTTCGCTCTTCTGCTCGAGTTGCTGGAACGCTGCACACTTACACTACTGCTTTGGCTGAACGCTCACAAGTGTACAGTTACAGAGCAGCTACAATCATTGCACTTCTGGTATGATAAATTACACTAATTTAGTCTCATTAGGGTTGAGTTTTATCTTTAAAGTCACTGGAAGTTTCCACGTAATGCAAAACCAGGTTATGTTTTAAATACTCATTCGTTTAAAATTAAAAAATACACCACAAAGTTTCTGTTTAAACATGAGAAAGCAAGTGTGTCTTCGCTTGCAAAAATCAAACCTACGTAGGCAACTCTCACATTAAATAAGACCTAAATGCACATTTAAATATGCAAAATCAGAATATTCAAAACTCACTACCAGGAAACACAAAATTGCGGGAAATAACTGTGTCTTCCGCCTAACACTGAAGAAAAATAAATTGTGCCGTTTTGATACAGATCTGAAAGAACTGTAAATAAGGAACAATTAGCATGTAATGGGGGTTTATCTTATGGGGGGGGGGGATCTCATCGCTCTTAAATTTCCTTCTTTTCTCCACTAAATGCTTAAATGTAGGGCTAACATTAGCATAATGATAAGCGGCAGATTGCTCTTGGCTTAGATGCTAGCTTTTGTAACGGCTCCACATAAAACGAGAAAGACTTCAGGAGGCCTTCCAGCAGAACAAATGCCAAAGTGAAGCTAACTTTAATTAAAACAATCTGGCCTTGCACGAGAACAACAGAATGTTGGTTCAATTCTGTTATATGGAGAACAAATTTTGCTTTAACTGTTATAGGCATCTGTAAGTAGTAGGTGATTTATTGAATTATTGTGAAGGTCAGAGGTCACTGCCTTTCTTAACCTGGATGACAAAAATATATATTTATAAAAAAAAAAAAAATCAAGGGTTTGATTTTGTTATTGCATGCTTCACCACCTGAAGCATTCGTTAAAATCAGTTCAGAAGAATCCCGCGAAATTAAAACAGGTACACAAAGTAGTAAAGTCAGTTTTGATCTTACTTTAAGGATATTACTTTAACACCCCTTGTGGTATCTCTGAGAGAGACAACCACCGACTCCAACCAAAATGCAAACGCCATTCGCTGTGTGGCTCTAATTAAGCTAATTGAGTTAGTCTGAAAATCCGGTTTGAATAAGTTACCACTAAAATGCTAAGCTTGCTAGATACTCCCCACTGAGGCAAAGGACGTCTTAACAGTTAACTCATCGCTTCTGAGGTTTGGTAATCAGACCAGAATTAAAGCTATTAAAACGAACTGCCGCACCACATATATAATCTACTTACAGCTGTGGCGAGAAAACGTCGAGAGAAAGACGCTGATAGCGCAAAACTAATGGCACTAATGGTTAGAGGCCATCAGACGCCTTCAAAATGCCTTAATTTCCACCACCTTCTGCTTAAAACATTCTCCCGACCATTCCACACTTCATTATCATCCAGCTGTTTAACTTATGTCACTCGAACGCTCTTATAAATGCTAAAGCTTGCCAAGAAACCACACTGGTTGCTAATGAAGGTGTAAGAAAATCCCAAACAGACAAAACACACAAAACCTCCATCTGCTATCATTGCACGGCATAGTAAAAGGCACAGAAAACAGCATGAAAGCTTTGTATACTACATTATGACTTTACTGTACATCACTGTTTAAAAGTTTAAGAATATTATATTTAAAATTAAAACTTTAATTCATGTAGGATGCATTTAAATTAATCAAAACTAACTATAAAGACTTTTAAACTGATACTTTCTATCCATTAAATGTACACAAAAATCAAACTTGATTATTGGAAGAAATGCTTCTTGGTGACAATTAGGTTTGCAAAAAACAAAATAAAACATTTCACAATATTACTGTATTTTAATCAAAGAAAGACTTGTATCACAGTCCCCAAAACTTTTGAATGGTAGAGTTTCCTATCTTTGTGTGTAAAAAAGCAACAAAATCAGTCAAGCTAACTGGATTTTAATATGCATGCCAAGAACAATTCATTACCATCGGTCACGTCTGCAAGTAACCTTAGTTATTTGTGACTATTTCAGTTTTCCCATGGCCACTAGACATATTAACAAGACCGTAACCACTTAAGACTGATTGCAGTTTGTGGCCTTAGTAACATTTTTGAAACTCTGCACAAATAAAGTTGAACAATTATCAAGCTATTAAGAGGCAAGCAGAATTTGAATGTTGTTATTAGCAAAAACGGTTACAGTGATAGCACACCACGTCCTCCGAGAAAATATGGAGCGGATCCAACACAAAGTGTACACTGTTGCAACTCTCCGACATCAAGAAAAATCCAATGACCTCAATGAACTAACATTTCCAAAAAAAAAAAAAAAAAAAAAAAAAAAAATCAAAAAGAAAGCCAAATTAAAATCCAAGCGCCGGACGGTTCGTTTTTGGGTGGTTTCCTTTGCGCGACGCCAGTGAGCATTAACTCGGATGCCAGTCTGTCTCTGCATCGTTAAGCAGCTAAGCGGTTGTGATGGAAGCAGCTAATAATGAGACGGATAAAAGCGGGCCGACGAACATCTTTTCGTGGCCCCCGTCTGCTCGCTAGACCTGATCCGCACATGCTCTGTTCTGCTGTCTGGGAGCTGCGGCCCAAAGATGATGAGCAAAGCAGTGACTGCTGGGTCAGCTGGCACTGAGGGACGACAGCTCACTCACACAGCTGGCGTGCCAAGAGCCCTGAGGAGAACTGCATAGCAATAGAGGAAGACGAGAAAGAAGTCACTAAATCTCCATGTATTTACACAAAAAAAATAAATAAATAAAAAAAGAAACTTTGCACAAGAAAATGAAATGCACTCAGTTTGTGTAAAAGAACTGAAAATGATTAACGGAAATTACTCCTAGTCAAACTGTTTCAAAGTTTGCAAAATGCATCGGAATGTAAGATGCAACAACCATCTCTAGTTCCAACAATAAAACGTCACATCCTCGTAAAAAAAGAAAGGAAAAAAAAAACACTCGTGCAATGTCTGTTTCTGTGTTGTGCTGGTCTGGAATAACCATTAAAGGGACACAGACGCTCTAGGCCGATAACCTGATAAACACCCCCCACCCTGTTTTACACAGGCACTTTTTAAATGTCACCAAAAAAACATTTCCTTCCAAAGGATATGGTTCAAATCAGCATCGCTACACCAGGTGCTGAGATGTCAGCCGTATCTAGAGCTGGCTGGACTCGCAAAAAGCCAGCTCTGCACTACCTGCTATGCCAATTAACGCACTAACTATCAATCCAGAGGGAAGCTGAAGTGGAAACATGCTAAAAAGAGGTGAAGAGTGGGAGTTGTGTTAATTTTGAAGTATCTTTATTTATGTCTAACACTCTCAATACAGTTTAAAGTGCACTTTTTCTACGTAAAAATTACACCTACAATGAAATTTGAAAAAAGACACTGAGATGACGGTTTCTCATATCAGCTTCCGCACAAAAACATTTCTCTCTTTATCCAGTAAAACATGCAATCTATTCTACAAGACAATATTACAATATTCATACAAATAAGGCTTTCTGAAACAGTATTTGTAAGCAAAAAAATTTTACCTTTTCATAAGATAAATCATACACGCCACTTACCATTGCATCCACTGAACAAGCATGAACTTTGTGCAAATCAGACAACAGCTGTGTCTGAAATTGCATGCTTTTTGATAAAGTACTTTTTTTAAATGGGTAGTTATGTAGTATGTTCAATATAGTACAGCTGTATGTAATATGAATGTCATCCAGGCATACAATATTCGCCATGTTGTCTTTTTCATGTGCCCTACAGTGTCATTTCATTCACAAATCCTCTCCCAAGTCTCCAAAAGTAGGAGTTCACCCGGGTTCTTATAAGTTTTAAGAATAATGTGATTTCAAACATACTTTTCTCACATGCTGTTTTTCACCAAATACACTGCAGGAATTATGCCATTTCATATGCAGTAGAGCTGCACGATTCTGGATAAAATGAGAGTTATGCTCGTCTCCTGTCCTTGAAAATATAATCGGCAGAATCGTCTAAATTAAGATCGTGAGGGGGGGAGGGGCGAATCGAGATGGCGATTTTTTAACGATTAATCGTGCAGCTCCAATATGCAGTCATTATTAAAACAGTCTGGAAAATGCATCTTAGAAAGCACAAAAAATGTCATTCAACAGCAAGCCGCATTCTTGTATGCAACAGGACTACCCCATGACATTTACATAAACACAGACTGTGGTTTTACCTCTTAAATCTCTTGATACCAAATTGTAACCCCAGCCCCCAAGAGCTATAATTCACATATTCACAGGGAGCAGAAAACATCCCATAGCGAGTTGCAACTGTTGGCCGTCGACACCTCCGAGGGAGCTTTCTCAGCATGGAGTCCCATCTTCACACTTGAAAAGAGTAAGAGAGGCCATCAGGCACAAACAATTAGCATCAAATCGCTCACCTTTGCATGCTATGCCTTTGTTTGTAATCCTGCAGGCAATAAACAGGCCATCTAAATGCCGTCTGATTGGACATTCATTGTCATTGCCAGCCCAGCAGGGGCCTGATAAACCAAAACAGAACAGATCAAGATGATAACGATCTACCCAAAATGTACATCAGGAACAATGGAGACCTGCAGTAGTCCGTGCATCAACCCCCAGGCCGTTGTGGAGCCCAAGGGCAATGCGTCTGCAAAGCTGACTAGGCCATTTGTTCTACCGTGATCGAACACATGCCTGCTTTTCCACCAGGGCACATGTACACCCTTGCACACAAGAGCCTATTATGCGAGCCTGCCAGGTCCAACGAGGTCATAAAAAGCAGACAACTTCTCAACGGTAAAGACAATCTAACCCATAGTCCCAATCAGCTAAGGTTGCACCCAAATAGAGGACTATAATTTTACAACAAGGCCAATCTGATTGACACCATCAGCACAGCCAAATGTCACTGAGCCAAAAGAGCTAAACAAGGTTTTATCAAGAACCAAAAAAGCCAAAAACATGAATAAATAAATACAGATTAAAGTCGCATGGAAACGTTTCACTACTGAAAACAGCAAACCTTTCTGCAGGCGCACAAAGGCCTCTATTGTACAGACTCCATGGAAAACACTAGTTGTCGTAGGGAGAACCTGGGTGAAGAATAGCTTGGCAGCCAACGAACACACACCCATCTCCAGCTGGATGCAGGACTACAGACAACAGACAGCCGGCTAATCCATGGAGGAAGAGTGAAAATGATAAATAGCAAGTGAAACCCTGGTAGAGCTGAAGTAGATCTCTGTATTTAACAAAGGCAAACTGAGCTCAAGGACAGAGATAAATATTGATGTAGCAATGACCTTCTTAGAGAGAGTAAACTTTGTGAGAATGATGTCCACAGCTAAGGATGACCTACTGTACATGATATCAGGGACAACCATCTATGACGTAAGTGTAATGTACCTTTTTATTTAAACATATGACACAAAACAAGGAGTCGTTCTTAAGAACTAAAATGTATTCCCATAAATACTTCAAGAATCTACTTTTCTTCACTTCTCAAAGAGAATGTTCCCAAAATGGTCATAAATACATTGTTAAAGCTTAGATAATCTCCTCTCACTTGACAGATTGACAACATCTTTTTAAAATTTTTATCTGAAAAAACTTCATTAATTTTTGTGAATCTATCCCAAGGAGGTCATTATCAGAAGAGTGCCGAAGGTTGTGATCGCCAACGCAACTCGGTAAACCTCAACTTTGTGAATCTTTTGGTAATAAAACAGGCAGAGGCAGGTGAGAAAGTTTTTTCGTGTTTTTACAGTAATATTCCTGCCATTGCGGCTGTAAATTTGTTGCCTTTGGCTGTTAATGCAGACAGTCCAGCTCCTCGGATTCAACCACAAGCTTCAAACAGTCGCCAACAATCATCAAACACTAAAAACCGTCTTTTTGAACATCATAAACAAAAAAGGAATTTATGCATAGGAACACGTTATTCTTTAAAAACAACACTTATCATCCGGAGCCACGCAGATCCCAGCAGGAACGGAGATGGTGGTGTTCGGTTTCTATTGTTTCTGCAATCCAAACATTTCAAATGAAGCCATTTCGTTTTCTGACATTCAAACCTACATCCAGACCCTGACCTTTACCCTTTCACAGTACAGAGGATCACCTTCTTATCCAAAGCTAAAGAAGACAGAGTGAGGAATGTGGTGCACATCATTTCTGGAGGTAAAACAACTTTTGGGTTTCTGGAAAGAACATACAGGAGACACTTGCTGCAAAAGTATACTAAAAGACCCCCCTCAAGTAAAGTTACCAAGTAAGACATGCAGCTATAATTATTAGGAAAAATTAGGTTTCTATATCAGACCATCCGGATGAGGCCCATATACAAGAACGGCACTGTTCAAGAACCATAAATTTCTCTTCCATGTATACAGCTGTAAAGCCCCTTGACACCAAGATCATGAACCCTGTCCTCAGGCAGTGCTCAGTGGTGGTCTGCACACTGGCTAATTCTATTAATGCATGCCAATGAGTACTATTCTCCTCAGACTATCAGAGAGTGGACGAGGCCAGAAGTGACTATTTCATAAAAAAAAGAAAGATTTAATGAGCAAGAGAATGAGGGAGAACATGCAGGACAGAGAGTTTATACCTGACACCAGATTCTTCATTTTAAGAAGAACACTGAGTCTTCAGACTGCTGGCTGACGCTTTTCAAATGAAGTTCGGAAGACAGGCTTTTCCATCCCACTTCGATTTCACTAAAATACATGTAAATCAAACCTCTACTTTTTGAAACCCACAATAATACGGACTCACTTCACTAAATCTTAAACTCCTATAACTTCTAACTATGGCACGAGATCCAAAACGACATATTTTTACTTCGTTTTGGGATGTCCGACTGATTAGTCAGCTAGTCGGTTAAAGGAGGCCCTGAATAAATTTGTGTCATTCAAACCACATTCGGGACAGCATTTCTGAAAAGCATTGCAAGCCAAGTAAATTGCAAAAAAACGTTGGCTCCGGTGGTATCTGCAATCTAATTAGGCACACAATGCTTTTGGGAAATGCAGCCCAGACCTGGTTCTAAGGGGGTTTTCCATAAAAGACATATTTTTGCGCTCAAAAAGAAGAAATCCTGTGTCGAATATGTTCATCTAAATGTTTACATGCAGTTAAAATGTTTACACCAAAGCCCAAAAAAACAATGCACTGCCATTCAACGGAGTGCACTGGAAAATTAAGAAATGCACATTCTATTAAACCCTTGAGAAGACTCTAAACTCTTGATATTGTACATTCTTTCACCCCTTCACTCAGCCTCCAGTTTGAGGCCCATCCATCCTCCTCCACGACGACATCTCGGGAGTGAAAAGTTCAGATGAAGTCATCGTTGAGAGAGCTGCCTCTTGCCATGACTTCACAGTTCATAAGAATGAGTCCAAGATGCCGTGTAGGAGTCGGGGGGCATACGTCTAGAGTATTACACTTGCAGTACAGGGTAAGGAGTTTAAAATACCACACATAATCACATCACCATAGACCCAGAACGGAGACACGCCTCTGACTCATTCAACCATGCGTCATGCTCTAAATCATCCGCCGCTTCTGAATCTCATCTTTGCCAGACACACCATGGCAGACTAAAACGATAGCTGGAGGGTCTGCCTTAGAGAAAATGAGCACAGAAAGACATGAAGAGACTAAAGCAAGAAGAATGGAGAAGTCTCCCTGAAAACAAAACCCCCAAGAAACCAGATCCAGCAGGAGCCCACTGACTAAAGCCCCTCTACAGCTGTGCACTGCCAGACACAGACCAGCAGACAAACACAGATGGAGATGGCTGATTGTGGCGTGTTCTAGTCAGGGCATGCGTGAGTTGATTATTACTGCAATCATACCTCCGAAGAGTGCCACACAGCTGTCTGCAGCTTAGCCAAAGGGCAGGGAAACCCAACAGATCAGCATTGTGACTGAATGGCATGCCTCATACTCTGTGATTTCCCCTCAGATTTATCACCTTTATGACCACAGAGATCATATTTAAAGCTGTGCCAAAGGCAGGCTGCATATAAAATTATTTATGCATCACATTGGCTTTTTGGGGTAGCTATAAAATAAGCAAGCTATTAAGTTTTCAACTCGCATACTATGTTTAAAAGTTACTCCTAAAAATATATAATGTATTTTCTATGCATTGGACCAGGGTCCAATGTTGTTTTGAACTCCTTTAGCTTTCATTATATAAACAAAACCAGTTACACACTTCACAATATACAATGTCCCACAAAAGAAAGTCTTCCAGGTTTTCCCCAACATGATTAAATGATGGTTTTCGTTTAGAATTATAATAACTGAATATAACTCAAGATATCAGCCAAGCAATGAAGCATCACTTCAGATCAGTGTCCAACCCTTAGAACAAAACTTATCTACATCGTTGAAAAAGTTCCGTTTTTTTCCAAGGGTTACTCATAATCTAACAAAGGTCATCTTTGAATGGCTGGAGATTCTCCTGTTAGATTAAGTTGAAGGTTTAAGTGACCAGAACACATGCAATCAGGGATAATTATGGGGGGCAATCTTTATTCCCTTTTAGGAGAGCTGGTACCTTACTATGACATCATTAACTCTAGTCAAGTCCTATTTATAGAATAACCACCAGTGCATCAAGAGAGAGAGAGAGAGGCATTGTCATCATGTACAAAATACACTGTGTAATGCACATAAACTGCAACCTTGCGCTAAACAAACACCACACTTTTAAGACTGTCGCTCCCCAACTGTGGTGATACACTTTGATCTGAATGGCAGTGCACAGACTGGGCTGGGATTGTAAACAACAGTTGGGGGATACCCCTGGTTTCATTGCCCCCTGCACTGGAGAACACGAGTTACAGGTCTAGTAGACTTCAGTACACAATGAGTCTATCAGAATCAAAGGGATGTTAAATCAATGAATGAACTAGGCTAAATAAGTGAAGAACAGCAATTTCAGCCTTTAAATAACACCAACACAGGTATCCCCTGAAAACTAAAAAAAAAAACTAAAAACGTAGAAACATTAGAGAAATGTGCCATATAAAATACTAATACATAGAAACATTGCTTACGAAAAATACGAATCCATGACATATATATTCTCTAAGGACACCAGGAGTATAATCAGAGACCCTTAACTAGTCTTCCTTCATAAATGAAACAGTACCTTTCTTGGATTTGAATGACAAAACCCCTTCATACTATGTGGTACTGTACTTCATACTGTGGTAAAACGCTATTCTGAGGTCAGAGAGGTCTGTCACTACATTAACATTTCTAAGATAAAAATGCACAAGTAAAAATTACATCCATACATTCATAGCAGGACAAACAGCAATAGCAGGGTGTCCAAAAACATCAATATGTGGCATTTAAAAGTTATTAAACAGCATTTACATGGTACTTTAATTAAATAACTGTACACTGAACAATTACTAGTGAACCCGGTCTAGTTGTACTTTTCTTTGAATGCACGCCAAGCCTGTTTAATTTCAGTATGTAATATCAAAGAAAGAAACCTACCTTGAGTCAGTCATGTAAAAGTCCACCGAGTACCCGAAGTAACTACCGTTGGGTCCAGTGTACACCGCTGGGTTCTCCACATCCAAGTTGAAGGCAACAGACAAAGGTAGAAGAATCAACAGTGAAAGTCCCATTGGAGAGCAGCGCGGGTTGTGTGAAGACGCTGAAGTCTTTGAACGGTGCCTTTTGGAGCCCATATTAATCGATATGTCACAATCCGCTTCTTTGTTAAACTTCTTTCAGAACAAAAGGGGCGCTTGAGCGGAATCCTCCTGAAGATGCTGCCTTACGCAAAGCGCATGCCTCAGTGAAGCGTATCGGTCTGATCCTTATTTTTCCAAGCGCTCTGGTACCGCGCCTCCGTCTATCTGTCCCCTTTTCTCCTTTCTGCGTCCTCCCTCTAGCTTAATTGAAGGGGTATTAGGAGGAGGTTCAGTTCTTCCACTCGTGACAAACTCCCATAGAGGTGGAGCTAATGGCACAATTCACGAAGTGGGAAAAAACGAGCGATACAACTTTGAGTTAGTTAATCAAATGAGGTGAAATGCATTAAATAAAGCACCGGGATAAAAGCATTTAGGTTTTTTTTTTTTTTTTAGAATTAAGTGGGTTTTGCATTCTGAAACCTGATATTTAAATTTCATTGTTTATTTTTAAAATGGCATATAATTATATTTAAAATATTATATAAATATTACATTTAATAGGCATGCATAATTTGATGGTTTGATGCATAACCTGGGAACTCATCATCAAGAATTAGCTGATAAAATATTATATTTACTAAAATCTAAAAATAAATAAATAGCCTACTTGCTTAATGAAGAAAAAAGTTTGCCACAAATAAACATTTGTGACCTGTTCAACAGTTTATCTGTCCACTTGAAGGACTCTTTGCATAGTGGTCAAAGATAACTGAATGAATGATTAACATTTTAAACAATGAAAGAGCTGTTTTCAAAGTGTGTTATCCTCCAAAAAACGATCTCCAAACTTGTTGCCTTCAACATGAACCTTCTCAACATCGAGATATAGACGCTAAATGCTGATAAAGCTTGTCAGGAAAGCCATCCCTGATTTGGAGCAACACTACAAATTCCTCGTGTGGGTATTAGACTATGAGTCAGTTTTAATTTGGAGAAATGTTGTTTATAGTACACAAGCATGTACACTGAGCAATCTCCATTTATAGATCTGACACCGTCGAGGCACACGGAGCTGGGAAATTGCGCGTCTCTGAGCTGTAAAAAGCCACTTCTCCGAGTGGAATTAGATTGTGTTGTTTTAGTTGATTCTGCCTCTGCCCAAGGGATTGAAATGGGGAGCCAAATTTGGCTCGTCGTGAGAAGCCTTCTATTTGGGAAAGTAGGGTGTGAAGGGGGAGCTCACAGCTGTCAGACCACAGGACACACCACTTTCAAGCAAACTTGTCGTCTTGATTATACTCAGACCGACCAAAAGTCGTTCATTCATTTCATCCACCCAGGTTCACTTTGTGAACGAATCTTTCACTTGAATCCGATATTTCAAAGAACCAGCTCACAAAATGAATCTTAATGATTCATTGACGAGAGCGATGCTCGAGTCGATTCACTGAATCAATGAACTAAGAATCTCGTTCAAACCTATCCTATCATCACAAGAAAAACAGATGTGGTTTCAATATACAGCCTTTGCATTTTTTTCATGAAATATCGCGTTATTGAAATGTTTAAATCATATGCCACACTCTGATGAAAAAGCTGAGTCATATTCATAATTCTGATTCCTAATTTGACTCCGCACAGTACTCTGAGTACTTGAAGAAAGCATGTAAGCAATAACAACAGTTAATATGAATGACTTATGTATCTAAATGCTACAATTGTGTTACAAACATTTTCTTGCTGAATTTATTATTTTTATTAATTCTTGTGGTAGTTGTAGTCTTTATGAGAGTGAGCGGGGCTTTTTAAAATAAATATTTCTCGTAAAATGAGCATACTTGATTTCCATCATACAAGCCGTAAAACATGTACTGATGTGATGCTTACATACAAATGTACATACATGTATTCTGCTGACACTATAAGGGTCAAAAGTTTGAGGACCTCTGAGAACCTTCAGCATATACAGTTTAGAGAGCGATAAACGCTTACATGATTATGCTGTCTGAAAGTCAGCCCTCCTACTCCAGAAGGTTTTCCTCCCTATTACCTGAGAGACTGTAAATTCTTGACTCTAAACACATTATGTCTGCTATGCACCTCAGCATCTGGCACCTAGAAGAGAACGCATGGTGTACATTTCACGAATCACATAGCAAATCAAAGCATCCAGAGAAACACAAAAGGAAATCCTTATAGATAATGTAAGGGAGTCATTTTAAAGCCATGCCATGAGAAGCCTTTGTGCAGATCTGGTATTGCAAATGTTGAGTTGGAATAACAGGAAAAGATTAGGTAATGTGGGTCAGTTTTTTTTTTTTTTTCACGGGCTCTGCAAAGGGGTGTTATGTCTGTAGGATATTACTTGGAGGTTGTCATACATGAAGGGGCATTAACAAGTCGGGGCGGTAGCCAAAAAATGTCTTAACTAGCGGTGCTGCATATGCAAGGTTGGTATGCCACTTTATTTTCAAAGCTGTCCAGCATACATTAGCTATAAACATTTGTGATGTTTTTCACAGACTCTGAATGTATACAAAGGATCTATGTCTATACAGAAAGTGATAGCATACAGTATATTTGCTGTCCTTGGTTGTTCCATTCTGAGTCAAGTGGTTTGTCATGGATGACTGCAGTCTAGAGAACACTCAAGGCGTCTTTGAGTTTACACGCTTTACAGATGAGTCTTTCATCTGTGTATCGGACCATCTCTCAAAGGTTTTTTTTCACACTTCTTGCAAAAACTACATCTGACATAATATCACACTCTGAGCACTGAATATTAACCGCAGCCACAAACACAGAATGCTTTTTGCAAACATTAATTTGAGATTTCTTTCATACTTCACTTAAAAACCTACATGTTTCCTATACAATACAACATGGCTTGAATATACCTTGTTTATTTGGTTAAACGTTTCCTTGGACATTTGTAGGTGGGAGACTTCCGTACTTTAATTGTGACTTCACAAATGCAGCCATGGCAACCAATAGTGAGCACAACACAAATAGTGTGAGTGGCGCATGCTGTACTTCAAACAGCTGGCGAGCTGTTTTAAGACGAAGCATATACTGTAACATATTATACATACTCATATTCATTTGCATTTATAAATATATGCACAGGTGTTATATTCACATGATACCAAATGCGCATGTCCTTTACTTCAAAGTTTGCATGCATAATTGCTTTCAAGCTCACATAACATTGTAAGTTTCATTTGTTTGATCTTAACATGTATTTTGCATATTAAGCAAAATGTGAAAAAGATAGTAAATCTCCTGGACTCAAATGTTTGAACTTCAAAAGCAAGATCAAGAAACTGAGACGCTTTTACTTCCATACGAGATTGATCTTCTGTGGTGGTAATTTGATTTTAAAACAAGAAAGGTTATGAAGTTATGTTCAAATTTGTGTTGGCAATGTGCCTTAATCTGGCAATCTCTCATCAAGCACAATCAAGTGCTCTCTTTTTCCTCCCTCTCTTCACACACCCCTTCACCTAACGTCAGGAAACTGATATGCATCACACAGACAGGAAATGCCTCTAACGTAAAGACCTGCCTTCACTTCCTGCTACTTCCACTTATTGCCTTTCTCACATAAAAAGACTCTGTGGCATTTCTTTCCCTTATTCTGTGCTTCTTTAATGTTTTACTTTGAAAGGGAGGAAGTTTGGGAAGCTGATGTTGCTGATAGCTGGTAACCAACCTGTTACATTATGAGAGTTAGCAGGCAGATGCAAGTTTAAGGGATTTTGGCTGGTTGAAGTGAAATTCATTTAATCTTTATAATTCACATATTCTATATCCCTAATACCTAAACTGAACTACCTTACTAACTATTAATAAGAATTAGGATTTTATTAAGGCAAAAGTCATAGTTAATGGTTTGTTAAATGCGAGAAATGGACTTTAAAATAAAGCGTGACCTAGCATAAATCATTTGTATGCATAAATGATATCTCAAATCATGTGATTTATTGAGAATAGGTGTGACATTAAGACCAGCACTGATACATTTAGGGACTTTGTTGGTTGCCTTTTTTCTTCAGAACATGTCAAAAATGTCTCCTTTTAATTAATGTGAATCTCATGTTGTGACCGAGAAACTGTTCTGTTTCCTTTCTTTTCTTCTTTCTCTGATAAAGTTAAGCATAGGTGGCAGACGGTGCTCTGATCTCTGTTTTTTGATGTTGAGTTTGTGTTGTTTGGACCTCCTTCAGCTTCTCTGAGTAACTTGCTCCAGAGCTACATTGCTCTTCAAAGAATGATGTCCTCCTAGAGAAACATCGCAGACTCCATAAATTCTCACACTGTGTAATTTCATTACTCTGCTCTCGATCTCTAGAAGGTCACCAAAATCACTGTTGTTTTCTTACTGTTGATAGGTACAGTGAGAAGCATGTTGCTTCGGTGCTAAAAGAACATAAGCCAAGAAAAGTAATTTGAGAAACCAAGATGTAGAGAAATTCAGAGCTGGCTTTTTAAGTCATATTTTCATTTCTAACAAAATATTTTCCCGCCAAGTGTTATTATTGAATGACCTCATTACATTACAAGCTAGGGCAGTGGTTTGCAACTGGATTTGCTTTAGAATTTACATTTTATATTAGAAAGAAACGATGAACACAGCATCAAATCATGCATATCACGAAAATTTCTTAAAATACAATATGCAAAATTACTTACATAACATTTGATCCACATAAAGGCCTCTATACTCAGCAGAATATATAGGTGGGTCTTATATACATACATATAAATATATAGTTTGTTCCATTTTATTATTGGCATTTAGCTTTGTTTTTCCCTGTTATTTGACACCAACCAGTTGAGAATCTTATCATGTTGAGAAACTCAATACATTTCCGCTACTCAACAGTAGGTCAATACTTTAAACTTGAATATGGTTGTTATCGTTACATATTACAGTAAGCATAACTTTTAATAGAGCTCGGATGAATTCAGTTCACCTCACCCAGGTTTGTTTTATGGGAAACAGAAGAGAATATTCTTCATTCAGTAAGAAAAATAAAGCTCTTGTGGTGACGTCTGTCCCAAGAGTTGAGGTCAAGTTCAGATGGTGTAAATTTAGAAAACAGAAAATGCAGTGTTACATACGGTTGACCCCATGTCTTAAAGACCTCTAAATCTGTTGTGTCTAAAGTTTCACTGTGCTATTTTCGTTTCCGAACACAGGCCATACTGGTGGCACTACAGGAAACCGCTCCGAGATGACATTAAAGTGTGCATTGTTTCGAAAAACCTTCTTTAAAGAGCCACAAAATGGTTCACGACGCGTGCTTGTGTTTAATGCGCATCCGCCAGGATCCCACACTGAGACATGAGGTGTAGTATTCTGCACTGAACCCAAGCTCAGAGTTCACCAGACAACTAATGAGCCACATAAACATCCCACCATGCCATTTACAGCACACATACATTCTCAGAAATGAAGGTACAAAAGCTGTCATAAAATGTGACATCATTTCACAGAAGAGGTATAGGACATTGGTCTGAGTCAGCAGCCGAGGGGGTATGTTGACAGAGAGTGCAAAAAGATCTATGTAAAGGCCTTCAGGGTCACCTAAAATCCACAATACAGCAGAGGTGAGAGGGTGAGCACATTCAGAGCAAACATTTGTGTCCTGAGCTCTGTTTCCAATCCCAACGAGCAGCCTGCATAAACTACTCCATGGGCGAGCCTCTGATGCAAAGTGTTTTCAAAAGGCAAGTTCACTTAACTTGTGCAATAAATCATGCAATGCATTTGGAGTTTGCCTATATACATGCTGATTTAAAACAATGTATCATAGATCATGATAAAGGCCATGCTAAAATGCACTTCACAAACTGATTAAACACCCTCAAGGTGAAGTACAAAGTGAGAGACATGTACATTTATATTTAACAAGGATAATCTGATCATCTTTAATTGATGTTACAAGAGATGTCTGTTTCAAATCAATTCTTTTGAACATTCTAATCATTAAATAATTAAGCAGCATCCAAAAATATTAAGTAGCTGCAACTTTGATATCATGAACATTAAAGACTGGAATAACTGCTGCTAAAAGTTCATTATAGAGATAAATTACGTTAAAATATATTTAAACAGAACGCGGTTACTTTAAGTTGTAATAATATTTCACAGTATTGCTGTTTTAAATGCAGCCTGGGTGAGCATTGAGGAAAAAAAAACTCACCGACCTCTGTAGTGTGTATTTTATTCTTATTAATATAATAAAACCTTTTACTCAATTCTACAATATGCCAAAAAGCAGTTAAATGTTATTAAAATGGACTTTTTCATCAGTAATTTAATGCCAAGAGTCATCAGCTTAGCAACGTCCTAATCACAAACTCTGTTTGAATCACTTTTGTGTTGTTGAGTCTTTTGAAATGCAGCTCACTAGGTTTTGGTTCAGAGCTGTCTTTTTTAGATTCAAAGTTCTTTTAATGTTTGTTTTTCTCTTTAAGTGAAAAACGAGAACATACAAGACAAAATCTCTGTTAATCTCATAACGATCTCTGGTCACTTGCTAATGAGCTCTTTTGAATTTGTGCAATTAAGTCAAACAATTAATGACATAGTTGGCATTTTCCAAATTCTTAGTTTGAATTGGTTCGGAACAAAACAAACAAACTTAACTGTATTCTAATAACCCAATAAATAATCGCAATTAATCACATCCAATACTGTGTATTTTTGTTATGTATATATTCACATAACAAGTAAAAATATTTGCACGCACTTATATGTATATATTTTTATTATTAAAGTTTTATATAAACAAAACATTTTTCTTACATATACACATGCATGTGTGTTTAATATATATATATATATATATATATACATACACACAGACACGTATATATGTGCACAAAAACTGGATGCGATTAATCGCGATTATTTACTCTATTCATTGATTTCTTAGAGTAACTGTGGCCCTCTGACCCCCTTCTGTGTTTCCACATTGGGTTGAACCAAGTTGCAGGGCATGCATGAGGCCCAACAGGGAAAAACTATAGAGTATGGGTAAGTGTGTTTGTGTGGGTGAGTATGTGTGTCCAGGGGTCCTGAGCTCAGAACAGACAGGCAGTAAATCAGGCTTCTACGGGGATGCCACAGGGGAACGCTGTTCCCTCTGTCTTAAAACCCCCAACACACATACTCACGCACACATAAATAAACACAGATCACCGCTGCGCCCATTCCACATCCATGGCCTTCTACAGTTAGAAGTATCATGCTAGCTGTCGTCTATAAATCCTTCCACAATCAATAAAGGATGAAAATACCAATTTAAAATACGATTAGATCCAACTATCTGATGTTTAACACATTAAATATTCTCAAAATACTAGGAACATTTGCATTCAGTCACTTCAAATTATATTTTGAGATTATATTTTGATATAGACCGAAAACTCGTGGACAGGGACAAAGCGAAAAAAGAATAAAATGCTGTGATATTTCAGTCTTTAACTGAATACTATCAAAACTGAAGCCCGTTGAGAGGTCACAGTCTCTGTGTGTTGTGTTTGGCTCTGAAACGCTCTCTCTCTTATTGTTGCTTGCATCCTGTGCAGCCATGGTGCTGCCATTTTTGGTTGGAACTCACGGAAAAAGGTCACCGTGGTCTTACAGCATCATCACAGCCTTAAAAGTGTTCTCTGGAGTGACACACAGCATTTTCTAATAGCCTTGTAACTCTGACCCTCAGAATATGACAGAGTCTTCCTTATAAGACGATGCTCACAATCAAACAGGGTGACATATAACAGAGTACCTTATATAGGTGGCAGGTTTTGATTACAATATTTGCATATCTGTACGGTGAAGAGGACCGTTTATTCTGTTAGACAGTTAAACTGAGTCACTTGTAGGACATCATCCCTCCTCTAAAAGCAGTTGTTTGGAATACGACACCATTTAGGGTGCATCTCAAAGAAGCTTTGGAGTGGCTGTTTTAAAACACTCGGGGCAGGGCTGATGGAGCATGGTTTACACTTCTTTTCATTTGCAGGGTCGGGTTTCTGTGAAAATATACCACAGTTGTCTTCACAAACAAACTTGGGGCAGGGGTGAGGTGTTTCTTTTAATGGACAAGTCCAAAGCATGCTGACCGTTGTATTTGTGCTGGTAACTTGAGCTGTTCTGACCATTAATAATGCCAGTTCATTTTCCATTTGTTAAGGCAACTCAAACTGTTGGGATGAGCTAATTTTAAGATAATTGTCAACAGCCTGTGTCGTTCAAAATACATGATAAAAATGCATAATGTACTGTAAAGCAAGGACTAAATAAGAGTTTTTTAATAATTTTTTTAAAATTATTATTATTATTATTTTTGCACATAAACGTTATCAGTCAAAATTTGAAATAATTGCATTTTTATGTTTTTGAGTAGCATTTTTCAAATCACACAGTAAAGACATTGTGAAAAGATTAAACACACACACACACACACACACACACACACACATATATATATATATATATATA
>JAUMHP010000080.1:13300802-13328942 GCA_032361065.1 Enteromius trimaculatus
TTTTGTAGATGAACATTTCATCATTAACTAATCTCTTATAAATGACTTATAACCATCCGCTATTCTAAAGTGTTACCGACTGGGGTAGGTTTAGGGTTAGTAGAATATGTTGATAAATTCTTACAAAGTTTCTTACAGTCAGTATATTGTATGTTATGTACAAAATAAAGTGTTAGAAGATGCAGGCAGTCTACCGATACTCTAATGACTGCTAGTTGATATGTAGTTGAAAAGTTACTAGTGGTCGAAAATAGTGTTATCTTTTCAAGTCATTAAAGATTTTATAATAATTTCTGAGATATGTCATGACTGAACTACATATATACATTAGTGTTTAAAAGTTGGGGTTAGTAAAATGTTTGGTAAGTCCCTTTTGTTCACCAAGGCTGCATGTATTACAAATGAATCAAAACAGAAATAAATTCATTTATTAATATATTATACATTTTCACTTACATATTTTAAAAATCTAGGACATTTTTTGTTACTTTTAGTGGAATTTTTGCCCTGAGCACTGGTTCATTACTGACCTTTCCATAAAATATTTTTGTTGTTGACGTAAAATGTTTGTTTTTTTGACAAAAGTACCTTTTACAAAGCATGTATATTAGATATACCTAACAGGGAATAGTGTAACTATCCATTAAAGAGAAACCTCTGACCTCTCACTCCCCAGGAAACCTCTCATCATGAAGGACTGGAGCTCTTGAGTAGAAGATGAACACACTGGAGGAAACCCTGAGGGAATGATTCATTAAATGAACCCTACATGCCTCAATTCAAGCCCTGCGAGAAGACAGAACTTGAGTGCATATTTTCTGGTGAGTGTGTATATGTGCTGTGCTCAACTTACTGCATGTCCTCTAGCGTCTCATTTCATCTACTATATCCATAACCAATTATGTTAAACAATTAAGACCATGGCAAAGATCACGAGACGGGATCCTTCGAGAAGACTAAACATTGGCAACTGTTTTCTTCACAACTTACCCGCTCTTTTCAGTCTAACAAATTTATACTGAAAATGAATTTGACATAGTGCAGTGACATCAGGTTCCACCTGCCACCACTGGCTGTGTGAAAACACCGCTTCTCATATTAAAACTCGTAAATGTTGGATCCATAGATTAAGTGTGGACTATTTAGGCTTTGTGCCACCTCAGCTGTTGATGGAGACGGGTGGGAAGGAAATGAGAAAGATCATCCATTTCCCGGCCATAATACACAACACGGGTCTTCCATTATCACTTCTGGATCATTCATTTCAAATAACCAGAGTTAGTATAACCAATGTTTTGATTAGCAGTTCCTGTTTAGTGTCAATTACACATGAGGAAATTCATATTATGCTTAAAATTTGATGTTATGGTTTAATAGAGAATTTGATGTTTATATTAGTGGCTTAGTGAGGTATGCAGTAAATATAAATGAATGGTTTAAAACTAAAATGATGTTTACGAGATTACATTAGGTAACTTACATTTTCATATGCTGATTTGGTGCTCATGAAACAATTGAAAATCAATGAAATGCTTAATATTTTATGCATGTGGTACTTTTTTTAGTTCATTGACAAAAAGGGGTTAAAAATATTTTAAAAAATCCATGTAAAAGTATTTGAATAATTAAACGCAACTTTGCTAAATAAAATTGAACAATTTTATGCAACTTTGAGGATAATTAATTCCTTCAAAAAACATACTGACTCTAAATTATTTGTGTAGTGAACAGCGTTTGGGGGATGCTTTTATTCAAATAACATGCGTTTGTGTTTCTTACATCATTTGTACTAGTGACATCTAGTACAGATAGTAAGCAACCACCTAGAAACCACAATGAGTCCCTAGGAAGTGCATAGAAATATTCTTATCAGCTGCGTAGCAACAGCCTAGCATCATGGTAGCAAATTATGCACCACAAAAAAACAGAACAATACTAAAACCCAGATTAATTTTATATGCATGTTATCTTTCCTTTCCAGTTTAACACCCAGCGTGCCAAGTCTCGGCATTTCTCTGTAAATCTCAATGGACTTTACCTCTGATGCATGCCAAGAATCCACCCCTTTCCTTTGGAGTTGAGTTTCCTGTATTTAGGCAGAAAATAGAAGACCATGTGCTTTGGATGGTCTGGATGCGTAATGTACTGTTACCTGCGGAAGGCCACTAACTAATCAGGAACAAACCCTAACATCTCAAGCCAGCTCGAATTACCCCCTGAGAATTTATAATGGCTAAAAGCCGTTTCGGTCTCTCCCTCTGAGCTGGAACCTGTGTAGGCGAGATTGGGTTGCCATTGAAATTGTTTTATCAGTTCCTCTGGAAGCCGGCCAGGTTGGGAGTATAGTGTAAATCTGCAGAGGTTCGAGCCTTTCCTCTGAAGTCCTCAGGAATTCGTTTTGTCAGGCCTGGTTTGGGAGAGCGAGATAAATGAGTACCCTGGGCAGCCTAGCACCATGAAATCCCACTGCTGAGAGGAAGTCCAGGGAGAGATACATCTCTCTGAGAGGTATGGGGGTTGACCTTCCAGCCAGGCGGGCACAGGTGATGGGCGATGCAATCCAAAGGAGAGAAAAGAGATTGAGGCGGCTGACGGTGCTTTATCCTAAATCTCTCCATGCAAGACGGCAGTAAATCATGTCACGGTGAGCAGCGGTGCATTGACCCTAAATTCCAGCCATGCCTCTCGCAATCCCCCACTCTGTACCCGTCTACGGTTTACAACTTCACCAGGACAGCATTACAAGACAAATAAGAGTCCATGATTAAATTAAGAACCGATCCTGATGAGGTCTTACTCATGCAGAACATTTGCTGATACGGGGATTTCTGTGTCCGCTGATTTATGTGCACAGATGAAGGGAGGTTATCCACAATCATAAAACCGAGTGGATTCTTTGGTAATTACCGGAGCGTTTTAATTCTAGAGGATTTGAGGAATGTTATTTCCTGTAGATTGAAGGATGGATGGCCTCACTGGTTTCTAAAAACTAGCCAAGGACACTACCGTGCTCTTGCAAAAACATACGCTTCGCACATACTCTTCGACTCGGAATAGACTCCATTTCCATTCCCATGACTACAAACATTCATCATAGTTGTGGTAAAATTATGTTTCACAGCACACTCTCAAGGCATACAGCCCAGATGTCCTTTATTCTCAAAGACCATAACATGATCCCCCCTCTGCAAGCCCCCTGTCCCGGGGAGACCCTATAAATAACATTATGAGCTCATTGCAAATGGTAATTAATTACAGGCAGGGGATCCCTACAGAAGAAGCCTTAGGGTATCATGACACCCAGTCGTCCCTCAGGACCCACTGTCACATGTCGTGCCCATGCTGGGCTTGTTGTCCCACCAGTAACCTGGTTAGTGTCTCCTGCTGGGATGTAATGGAACCGGAGAGGCGCTGGACAAATCAACACATTAGAAACCGGAAACAGTGGCTGTCCTGCTAGTGCCTGTCTTTTTTTTTGTACAGCGGTAAATCTGTTCACATCTGAATGTGTTTAACACGACACTTCCTCTACTCTGAGTTCAATTAAAGATACATAAACTTCGAAAAGCATGCTGGTCTTATGGTCGGTGCACTAATGTCTGTTCAGAGATTATTTGCATTACACTGTAACTTGCGTGTGATCATTTTAAACAGCTACAAGTTATTCTGAAATTTCATACTTGGCTGAGAATCTTGAGAATCTAGCTATGTTTCCCTTCAGTGATTCAAATCTAATTTATGGGCAATGTTGAAATATTAAAACATATGCGAATAAAGCACCGCTTTGCTTAATCAGTCAAAGAAAACAAAATCATCACTTTCTTGTAAATTGTGGCATTAAATATCACTAAAAATACAGGAGGTGCCACCGAATATGATAATTTTCATGTAGCTATGATATAAATTATATGCGCCTCAGAGAGTGCAGACTAAACGCAGTTGGTCATTGCTTGCGGAGGTTTATATATAAGTTTAAAATACATGTTTTTTTATGTACATCTTTAGAATTTATGCACATTAGCGTTTCCATCCATTGTTATTTTATGCAATATTCTAAAATTTGCATCAAAATAGGTGCTAAAATAGCTACTAAAGCACATCGCATTGTGAAAAAGTGTAAATTATATAAAGTTTGAGGGTACAATTCCCAAACTACGCTTTCTCAGTCAGCTATATGGTAAACTAAACTAATTTTTTAGCAATAATATTACAATCATAAACCACTCTCTGCCATTAAAGTTTGTCCTCCCAAGCCATTTACTCCAAAACAGGAACCCCACAGCAAAATCAACACTGTCGAACTAAACACAACAGGTGCCTTTGTGGAAAAAAACCAATAAAGATCTGTTGTTTCCGCCTCGGGCTCTAAATTTACGAGCAGCTCTTTAAGAGTGTGAAAAACAAGTGTGCACTCAAGAAAACAAAGGCACGAGATTAACCCGTGCTCTTACTTTAATGCACTAATTAATAATTAGCAAGGAAAACAAATATAACCCATTAATTGCAAATAATTGGAATTTCATAAAATTTTTTGGTTCTCTTGTTTTCCAGGAAGCTGTTGCCATGAAGAGCAATGTAGCAGAGAGGAAACGTGTATCCTCTGTATCTATCTTCAAATTTATCAAAACCACTTCCTTATTACCCTCCAAAAAACAAGTGTTTTCCTTCACTACATGAGCCTCTTGTTTCTCTTGACCCGGAGGGCTTGATTTCTCCCTCTGAGGCACACAGGAAACAGTCCCTTCATCCTGAATCACCCCTCTATATATCCCATTCCTCAGCATGATCCTTCTCTGCGTTTCCAGTGATTTCATGTGACTTGAGTGAATGGGCCTCTTGTGGGGTGATTTAGTAGTGAATTACTCTCCATCTCTCTCCCAAACTCTCTCTTGCTCTTATGTATCTCTACAACGTGCCATTTTAGCCCGGGTATGAACTTCCATCTCAGGTAATCTGATCACTAGCGTTCCACAGAGTAAGATTGCTGTTGACACCTGGTATTAACAGCGATTTTAAATGCCTTTCCTCCGACTACATGTGGTTAGATTTCACTAAATCTGAGTTTGACTGGGTGATTGGTTATTACATCAGCATAGTGCATGAGGATAAAGTAAACAAAAGTAAAAGAAAAAAGTTTTCATAATAATTCCAAACCTTCCACTGTTTTAATCTGGGGTTTTTCTATTTGCTTTAAGGAAGCAGTTGGGTATTGAACGCATTGGGATGTGTTATCATTTAACAGAATATATTATCTCTTATCACTGAGCGGCTCTTGTGTGACTCGGTGGTGACCTCTTACCTTGCCGACATCTTCATCTGTACATTTTTAACTCCCTTAGTTGTTGATTTGAAACCATTAACATCTTAAATCACTCAATAGCGCTGTCTAGCAACCCTTGAGATACTAAAAATCCTCCTTCTAATCTAGAGTGTATCACATGTCAGATAAACTAGCTCATGTGGTCAGACATGAAAAGCAGAAATGACAAGCCACAATCATCTACCCTTTACACCCAAACTGGCCACACTCACCCTGATGGTGTGAAGGCCTCCAGCAACCCTGAGAAACTCAAAATACCCTCACACTTTCTCATAACGTCTTCTCATGAGCACTTCCTCCCTTACACAGATTCTCACTCCCCTAGAGAATGATCAAAGCTTGATTGACATCAGCACGATGCTAGACGTTTAAAGACGAGACCAACAGGCACCACAGTCTCCTTCCCAGCATTCCCTTTATCAATTTCTCTCCCTTTAAAGTGCAAACGCCCAGCACTCCCTTTCAATGTGACCCCACGATGCAAAGCTCTTCATGCACGGAAATGATTTCATGGCCAAAGCATTAATGAGATGATGTCACTTCACCCCCCTCCCCAAAAATGTGTTCAGCAACACGGTGGTTTTCTGCTGACATCACCGTGCACAATTCATGTCAGACGAGGCCCCTGAGCACCCAGATGCACTCAGGTCCTGTAAATAGAAGAGTGTTGAGCTAATTTGAAGTGTATGCTGAAGAGGCAACAGATGTTACGCTCATGACACAATGTTTCTACCGAAAACAAGGTCACACCTGCGGCAGAATGCATCTCAGATAGCAGAGGAGCGCTGAGAGATTGATACTGGGAAAGAGTTCAGTGAGTTTCTATGACATTGATGCCAAAACAAAATGATAATTGTAATTCACTGTTTCGTTTATGAATAAATCTTTGCTTTTGAACAAATCTAGCGAGTCAATGATTCAATGACCCAATCAAAAAAGGAATCAATTAATGAATCAATGGGAAGGTTAATTTCGATCACTGATCAGAAAGTGTCTGTTCCTTTTTTATTTAAGTAGGACCACTCGTGCTCCTGCAGTTCTTAATAATGCAAACGGTAATAATAATAATAATGAAAACGGTTTTGCAAAGCGTAAACTATTAAATATACTTAATTTACTTTATTACTTAAATAAACTTTTAAATATTAAAAGCTAATCTACAAATCTTGCAGTACTGTACCTGTAAAAGAAGTTTTTAGCTAAGCAGGCCAGAGACACAATCATTCTATTTGTTTTTTTTTTTTGTTTTTTTTTAATGAAATCTTTACATTGCTTGCATTATAATGTGCAAATTCACAAACACAACAGATCTTTAATTTGGCCAGAATTGCAGTAGCTTCTCTTGTATACTCTTATCTGCATACACCTAACCCCACTCATAAACCTTAAATCGTACAAAAACTAATGGTTATATGATATATTTTTTGTATTAATTACCCACAGCGTATAATACATACAAATTCGCATTCGCATGCAGTGTGGTTATATAAAAACTTATATAACTCAATAAATCCATATTCTTTTTCTGTTGTGCACAAAAAAGTATTCTTCTTGTTTCATAAAATCAGTGATGCCCTTACTATGTTTCTATGGACATCAAAGATATCTTAATTTGTGTTATGATTAAGATGAATGATTTGACCGGTCAGACTGAGATGGATTTCCAGAAATGTGATTTGAATCGTATTTCAAACCACATACGAATGTAGCTCGAAACTATCCAACAGTCTTGCAACCAATCCATAAGTATTTTAAAAGGTGGCAAATCTGTATAAATTCATACGACCTCACTCGGTTGTCTAAATCCCAGAGGCGGTTAGGTTTAGAGGCGTAGGTCATTCGTACAAATTAATTGATAAAATACTCAAACAACTCCTTTAACCCCATGTTTTTTGTTTTTACTTAAATTAATTGTCAATAATTGCCATAACATTTTAATTTCACTGCATTATTGTTGGCCTAGGATCAGCTCATGGGAAAGTTATTTCACAGCAGAATAATGACCAGGACTTTGGGTTAAGAAAGCAAATGATGATGAATTTAAGTTAGCTTTACGCAGCTCGAGAGAGTATGAAATTGTTGCCGTTGGTCGTATCTCCTGAGGTCTCTCTGTAGCAGACCATAAAAGGCCCGGGGTATGACTTCCTCCATACTGTACTAATTACATACCTCTCTCATCATTCATCTGCATGATGTCAACACGTCCCTTCTGTGTTTGGCGATCTACAGCAGAGTAAGTTGACCATGATACATCTCATGAGAGCCACTTTAAAAAGGGATTATGTGTAAAATAATTAGCTTTTTCATGAAAAATGTGAGTGGGTGAGTTAGATTTTCCTTTAACTTGTAATTTACTGTGTTCCTTTGAAAATGAAGATCCCATTTGTTAGGTAATGTAAAGAATATTTGGAAGAGATTACAGCTGTATTGTTTTCAAAGGGCACTTCAGCACCACGAGTGTTTATATATCAGTGTTGTCAGAACAATGGGAGGCACTGAGACTCATGAAAAACCACAAAGAAAGAGACAGCCGGGAATAAAGAGGAAAATGGATATGCAAGGCAACATGTTTTTCCTACCAGTGAGAAATGATTAGAAAGAAGACCTCTTCCCGGCATGGTACAATTTACACAAGAATTTACACATTTGGAGGATAGCAGGCAAATCCCTTTAAAAAAAAAAAAAGAAGTGTAAGCACTGAAGTACATTTTTTTTATGCATTTTGCTGTTATAACGTGAATCTTGTTTATGAACTTAATATTTTTTACAATAAATATTGTTGACTCGTATGAGCATGGTGTTATTATTTTCCTCATGTTTAAGTCACTTTGGATAATAACATCTTATGTTAAATGAATATTTAAATGTATTAGGATGTGTAACGTCATTTAAAGTGCCCCTATTATGGATTTTTGAAAATGACCTTTCATTAAATTAACAAAATGCATTACAATCTTTTGTATTAATGTAGTATAATTTATATAAATAATATACAAATGTAAATATATAATTTATACACGTATATGAGTGTGTGTGTGTGTGTGTGTTTGTGTGTGTAATTTATTAATTATTATTATTAAATCACACTAAATACAAATAATATGACGTACTGCATCACAGTAATTTGAATTTGATCAAAAATAGGTCTAACTCTAAATTCATTTTGAAATGAAATTTGATCTTACAATAATTTATATCCAATATAAAAAAATATATATATATTTTTTAGAATGAAATATATCTCAAAGGTTCTTTCACAAAAGTCCTTCACTATAAGCCAATTTTTCCTTTCAAGAAACTTTTCTTCAGCTGATGTGCAGCTGTTTTCTGGGTCTTCTTGGAACAGTTTGACTATGTTGTCATGTTCTGCCTTTGTTAAGTTCCTCTCTTATTTTCCTGCATGATGGCTGTGCGCCTGCAAATGTATGACATAATTGATTTCGTATGGTTCTTGCTGTATGGTTCAGTAGTACCTCTGCTGCATCGCACAAACCTCTCTATAGGGCAAAGACCTATTTAAAACGCATCCTATAACAAAATCAATGGTAAGTTGGGATGTGATGTGCATACTTTTGTCATTAATGTAACAAGAAACTCCTATTGTGACATATGGGGGTTCAGTGCACCAGGTCAACCACAATTTACATCATATGGGTGGGTCGCCGCTGTGTGAATCACAGATCTCCCTCTGCCTGCAAAATGAGGAAGTGCATAAGACAAAATCTGCTACTAGCCCTTCTCCTGCCCTCACAGAACTGAAATCACCTTTGAAAAAGGAAATGTAACTTACCAAATCTGCCTTTCACAGCAGCCTTTGCTTGTTCAGCGAATATTACTGAATAAATATGCACTCGTTTGGTTTAATGCTAAGTGACTTAATCATATTCTATTTAAAAAAGCTTTGAGGAAATGAAAGTTCTAACCGTCATTCAGTTATTTTTAATCAACCACAGTTAATATTTTGTTATAACCACTCAGAAACAATAATAAAAAAGGTTGTTAGCAACAACAAATGGTTGTTAGCAGAAAAACTGTTTACTCATTCACAATGAGTCACAAGTATGGTTCAGCTATGGCAGCTTTGTGTTGTTTCCTCCTTCACTGGAACAAGAACATGAAGTTGTTTCCCTTAGTGAAGCAAGAAAACACTGAACGGAAAAAGGTAAGTACACTGTAAAAAAATATCTGTAAAATTTACTGTAAAAAACTGGCAGCTGTGGTTAACAACAATTAACAACATGTAACATGTAACATACAACCCTAATTAGTTATTTTAAAGAAAGAACATCAAATTCAAACAAAATTTGAAATGAAATGCAGGGAGTTTACGTTTTTTCCCTGTACATTTTACAGGAATTTACCATTTAACCATTTTTACTGTTAAAATCACAGCCATTTTTATTTACAGTGTACTTGTACCTCATTGAGTTGTTCAGCCAAAAAATCTTGGGTCTTGATTACTGTTTATTTACTGTATATTTTTGTGAGCTGCTATACCAACAAAGGCCACTAGGTTTTTTTTTTTATTCCTAAAAGAAACGTTGGTACCACTTGACCTCACACCACAAACACAGATTGATGTGGGGGTTTTTTTATTCAAAAAATTGTTCAAGATCTTTGAAAACAGTATAAACAGTGCATTTTTGCCCGTGAACATATCCATTAATATACAATTTTACTGTTAAAACAACCACTATTACTATAAATGACTATTCACTCAACTGTACTGTAACTATTCAGTAATACACTTCACAGATGTTTCTGACTAGAAACATTTATCAGACACATCAGAGTAGAGTGCTGATAAAGAAACTGGCAAATCTTCACAAAGAAAAAGCGATAATTATTATTACATAATTTAAAAAATGATGTAATTTAGTTGTACTTTTAGACATATATATTTAGTTATTTGGATTATGAACATAAAAACTTTTTTTTTTAAGTGCAAGAAACTATTTTCCATTTGTCAACTAGACTCTTTTTTGCCAAGTTCTTAACTTGCTTGTTCATTTTACAAGTGCATAAAATGGCAAAAAGTACCTTTCCATCATTCCTGAGTCACATTTTTACAGCTTTACTTCTCTCCTCACATGTGAAGTTTTCCTCCATTCAGTGTGTTCCAGAGGGAGGTGTTAAATCTATTCTGAGTGTGGATGTTGGATAGCAATGGCGTCAATGGGAGCTTGTTTTATCATTCTCTTTGTAAGATTTACAGAATTCCCTCAGGCTGCAGTTATGAAGGAAATCACTGTGGCTCATCAGACTTTGTGAAGCTCTAATGATGGCGAGCTGGCTGTGATCAGAGAGCATTGTTTTATATGCTGGTCTTCTTCAGATATACACGCTGAATCCCTTTAAATAGCACAGTATTTTGGTGGCAACTGAACTTGTGATCTATAATTCATTTTTAGTCACACTAATAGCAAAAATATACACAGTAGCGTTGAACGTTCAAATAACAAGTCCAAATGTTAAGAGACAACCAGCTGTTTTAAAACTTTGTAAGAACAGCCTGAGCCAATTAACTTTCACTTCAGTCTAAAAATGTCTTTCTTTTGGCTTCAAAGCAATGAAGCTCAATTCATTGACCAGGTTATAGCAAGGGCTTTCGATTCAAAAAGGAGTATAATCTTTTCATTTAAAATTTGACTAGAAAGTACAAATGGCTAAATAAGGCCTGTTTCAAACCTCATACAAAACATTGTATTTATTTTGGCGCCGATAATACCGTAATTCATATTGCCCACAATAGCAGCTTGTGCATGTCTGTGGTGCTTTCTCGCACTGATCACAGCAGGAAATGTCAGAAATGCATATTACACCTATTTATCAACACATAATTTTGCCTATTGTCTGGCTTGACATTAGACTTCACGACAGTCTGTTGCCATTTTTAATCAGTCATCTGAATTACAGTTGTAATGGTTTATAAACCATGTGTGGCGATTTAGTTTCAGATGAGTTTAAACAAAACATAACTCGAGTATAAATAAAATACATATAATGACAAAAATAACAAATGTTATAAAAAGGAAATGTCAAGGGTCACAAAGCCAATTATTTTTTCTCGTAAATCTTATAGATTTTAAGGCTCATGCCCTGAATCATTTTCCCCATGCTTCTGCCACGTATTAAAGGATGTTGTTAAACCACGGAAAGCATTATTTGTGTTTCTTACTCATTCTTGATCTCATCGACACAAACCTACTACTGAATTCAAGTGTTCTTATTCACATCATTCTGTTTGGTTATTCAGCAAATACATGTTAACACTTTGGCATTTCCTTGCTGTTCCATTGTCCTGCAGCCATTGGTTCTTACACTATCTGCATTCCTTCGGCTCTTCTGGCTTTTGGAAGCACGATACAATGGTGAAGTCAAGTCAGGAAGTGATGTATGACTGACAAATATGCCTTACCGCTTCTTGATTATTCCTCAGATCCTGTTATGTGTTGACATATTAGCGCCATACAAGCAGCAAAAATATAAGATGTGGACTGTTCGTTTTGGTTTTTATAACTTAGATAGATAGAAATAAGCTTTAAAAAGCACAAAAACGTCCTTAAATAGGTATAATAAATTTTGTACGTAGATAGGTGAAACCCATCAAAATCGTAAGTGAAAAGCAAATAGCAGTGGCTGAGGATATCCTTAAAGGACTACATAACATTTCAGCAATGTTTCAGGCTGTGTGTGGCAATGTTTTCCACTGCTAAGGTATACAGGAAGAGAATCCAGACACCCCTGAGACAAAGAGGTATTTGGTCACTGTACCCACCAAGCTGTTTCCTCCCATTCAGGGGATACAGGAAAATGGCATTGTTCTTCAGGCAAGGCATGAAGTGATGTTGAAAAGATTGTCGCAATTTTATTAGCCGTCGCCTAAACAGATACAATACAAACTTAACTTCAATTTTCATGATTAACGGACACTGGCTTAATGCCACCTCCACCCTTTGCTAAAATTAAAATGCATTACAAGACATACTGAAAGCTTATATTAGGCCTGGTCTTTCCCTAAAAGCAATTCCTCACCAGGATGTCAGCAACTTTCCTCAGGCCATGCCTTCCTCTTTCATTCTGAATAACTGTGTGGAACATTAGAGATGTTCATGTGTTTATTGAAAGCCCTGTATGGTTTCTCAGCATGTCGGTGATGCTATCATCATTACTCATACTCCCGATCCCAAAACAGCCTTGTGCAAACATTAAAGTGATAAATGACTGAAAGTGAGAAAGCCGAGCTGAAAGACGGGCTGGTTTCTGCTGGTCTTAGAGTCGGCATCTGGGGTGTGAATAAACAGAAGATGACTGCGAACAATGAGGTGTTAAGAATATCGGGATGGCTTTGGTAGGTAGGCCTCATATTTCACATTTATGATAGATAGATAGATAGATAGATAGATAGATAGATAGATAGATAGATAGATAGATAGATAGATAGATGCGGTTCGTATCTACCATGGATGATTCCTGGGAAAGAACAAGAGCAGTGAACAAGACAGAACATCAAAGGTTTATATCTGATGAACAGAGGGAAACGACAGGTTTTCTCTGGATGTAAGCCTGCTAACCATTGGTGAGGATTTGGCGCGGATCTGCTCCATTCATGGGAGAGTTTCGCCCTCTAGTGGAAAGGAACGCTTTGTGCCGCTAAATTCAAGATCACGTGACTCGTTCTCAAACTGTTCTCAGAATTAATTTATTTTACTAATGTGGTCTTCTTAAAACGACGTACACATTCTTGTTTTTACCAACTGATTTAATTACCTCAAAATAGTTAAAAATCATGTCATGCTAAGTTGGGGCTAAGCTAGGGGAGGATATTATTACCACGCAAACGGTAGGATACTTCAATTTCATACTTCGACGCTGGACAGTGTGTACTTTAAATATTATTTTTATTTTATGTCATTTTCTGTGATTATCACTGAGTTTGTGTGTGCTCAAAGATGATTTTGATTCGAATACTGTTAGTATTTCATGCAACTCAACAAGCTCGGACACAGTAGTTTTATTCATTTTAGATTTTATTTCACTCACATTTTCATATAAAACTTTGTATGTTTTGTCTCCACTGTAGGCAACAGTTACCATAAGTCACTCTTACAGCGTAGAATTCAACTCCATTCAGCCTCATTAATAAAGCGCCTCTAACACACACACACAAACAAACATAAACACATACAATCATAATGTAAGTTGGTTTTCAGTTACTGTAGTGGTCTCAAATCTGAGTACTTAAAAAGGAGGTGACATGGAAAACAAAAAAAAAATAGTGTTTCGGCTACAAGTACATTAGCATGTGTGACATTCAGACCTCCTTTTGAAGCCAATCGTTTTTAGACCACTGGACTGGTGGATGTTCATACATCAAAATAATGAACAACAAACTGACTCTTTTCCATGTTTTGGTCAATAGCAGGCCCTTAGACCATTTTTTAAAGATACGCCAGTTTCTAGTTCAGACACTGCTACAGACAAAACTAGTTTTGAATGCAGGAATGTGTGGAGGTGGCATATTTTTCCACATGTTCAACACACACACACACACACACACACACACAAAACATAAAACACACATAGCCAATACATCAAGATCATTCAGTAAACTGAGACGAAGAGACATGCTAACATACAATGAGGCAAACAGCTAAAAGAAAAGGTTTTAACGGTATAAAAAAAAACAAAATCCTTCTTGTTTGATTGGTCATTTGCAAAACACTTAATTATTGCAGACTTAGGTCTGAATCAAACTTTACTATGCTAAGTCGTATGAGGGCACAACCATGCTAACAGATTAGCCTCACATGCTCCATTTTAACTAATGTAATCACATAATGAAGCATCTCCTTTACTCAAGACTAAAGGGTGTGTAAGGATGAGTAAACTTTAAGCAGAGAGATAACAGCAACATTTGCATTTACAGCCAACTGTGGATTTCTTTTTTCTCTCTCTACATAGACTCTACATATAGTGTTAATATGAATATGTAAAAACTAAAATAAGAGCACCTTTTGAAATATAAATGACCCCGTACTGCAGTCACAAACATTGGTTTATCTGACAGATCAGCATGAATCTTTCTGGCACACGTGCAAACACACACACACACACGACATACTGCAAAATGACAAATTTCTTGGGTTCCTTACGTTTAAATTATTTAGCAACATCACAGAACTCATTTAACTATTTGAAAACACCCTTTTTTTCATGTAACCGTTCAAATTATTACTTTGACTTTTAACGTTAAACAGAAGTGTAATAAAACCGCTTCAACAAAGCATCTAAGTAAAATTTTCTTCGACATTATTCTATATTCTAAAAACAAGAGGGATGCGAGCGGGATGGACTATAAAATTAAACAGGGAAGAACAGTAAGGATACAAAGGCAAGAAAGATGGTTTTCACAGGGTTTCAATGAGGGTTTGGACAAAAACAGGTAAACTTGTAATGTTGCTTAAATATGAGGACTGGGTAAAACCAATATCGAGTCAAAATTACAATACATAATATCAAGTCTTCATCTCCTTGTCATACAGGTTAAGCACTGGATTTAAAGGTTGAGCTTATATAGGTCAGCCTCAAAAAACATGCCTTTTGATGGTAGTAAAATGGTTGCAGTGAATCTAAAATATGAATTTTTCTAAAATGCTATTTCTTTCTCCTTTTTTGTTTTTCTTTTGAAATGTGACCTGGATGTGTTTTCATGAGATTCACCCATAAAATGTCTGTAATCTTTAAAGGCTTGATGTGCAATAAATGTGTGATCTCATTCACTCCTGAAAAATTCAAACACACCTAAAAAACAAATCAAAACAAAAACAAAACAAAAAAAACCCTAAATGATTGTAGATGACAATACTCACACACATTGTCCTCGCCCTAACAATACAAAGCGGTGGTAAATAAATTAACATCCACAAACTGGGACGGTAGGCTACAGCTTCAAACGGTGTCAGGTCAAGACTACGATAAATCAGTAAAGAACTGCTGTGCAAATAGCTTGCACATTCATTCATCCTCCTGATCCCCTCTCAGCAAGTTCAAACGAATCAAGTTTTCAACGTGCATACAAGAGAACAAGCAGCTTTTTCACTCATCTTCATGCTAGCTCTTAGCAAAACACTTGTACAGTACATGAAAACCAAGTATTTCCAGGATTGTTGGGTCTATTCACAGGAAGGATGCTACAAACAACACCTTCTCCTAAGATTGGCAACCCCTTCTCTTATCATTAGCACTGAGTTAGCATTATCCATATGCATATTACTAATGTTGCATTCACGCCCAGAAAGAATTACTGTAATTAAAGGATTCAGAGTATAATAAACCATTCACAGCGGTTTTTTATTTGTAATTCCAAGGTTGGAACTACTTAATTTTATAAAAGCTTCATTTCAAGGGTAATGTGGTGATTGTTTTGTTTATTTATAAAATAATTTTTTGCAGTAAGCAACAAAGCTGCGCATGGATGCGTGTTGAGCTTTGTCATAGAAAATGACAGCTAAGAGTAATCTCACAATTGTGGTAATTCCAAGAAGACATGTATGTAGCATTAGCATATACCCTCTTCACAGTGCCAATTAGTTAGGGGTGCAGTATTAGAAACTCTACAAGCTGTAAAGGCCGTACAAAGGCGCTGAATAATCCTGAAAATGCTTGCTCCTCGACATAAAGGCCACTTTTTCCCCCACTAGTATCAAGTAGTAAACTGATACCATACTGGAAAAACAAACACTTGTTGTCAGATCAGGATCTCTGCTTTTCTTGAGTTTCTTTTTTCATTTTTTTTTTAAATAAATTATTCTATTTTTTTTATTTTTAATAACTTATTTTACCACAGACAACCTACTTCAAACACAGTACATGCTTATCTCCAGCTAAATTGGATACAAACCCATGAAGGTAACTTGTTTCTTTAACATTTAATAACATTACGCAGTCTTGTAACGTATCGCACTGTGTGGAGTAGGCTCTCTTTAAATTGAATGACTAATTTGTGCAAAACATCTGCAGAGGTGATGGGCCCTACACTTCTGGAGGAAGTGGTACTGCCTTTTCATCCAGTGCCAGGCACGTCTCGAGGCATTCCCCATCATTTGAGGCCTGTTCTGGACAAAGATGGTCTTCGTCCCCATCCTTGAGAGGTGGAGGTACTTCGACAGACAAGCTCTTAGCCGAATCCTGCCTGCAGGTTTCTTGTTTTTGCCGGTCGCTCTCAGTATCTGGATCCCCACCTTCACTCACCACCTCCTCTACTTGTGCAGGAAGTGTCTCAAAGGCGGCTGTCTCTACATGACCTACCTGATAATAGAGAACAGAAGCAGGGTCTTTGAGCAGCCTCTGCTCGGTCTGTTCATCCGCATGGTTCTCTGTAATACACAGCAAGGTGGTACCTTCAGGAAAAGGCCCTTCTAGAAGGACTCCCTCAACACCTTCCATGCCCTCCATCCCAGCTTGGCTGGTGAGGGCACCCTGCAGGAGGCAAAGGGTTGGGTCAGTGGTTTGCGCCTCCTCGACCTGCTGCTCCTCTTGTTCCAGTCTCCTTTCCCATTCCTCTGCACTTTGTAGGTGAAGCACGGCTGTTTCGTTCTCACGCTCCAGGCTGTCGCACTGCTCCTCTTGCAGCTCCTGAACACATTGGCTTTCCACCTCCACATCCGAGTCCAAGGGAGAAAGGGACAGAGATGGAGAAGAGACTAATTCCGTCTCTTCCCCACAATCCTCTCCAGACCTTACACCCAACAGGCTTCTCTTTTCCAGGTCAAGTTTCATAATAGTGTGAAGATAGTGGGTACGCACACGAAGAGGGTTGAACTCAATGCGGCCAGCAGTATTCCCACAACCGTCACGGGTGCAGCCACAAGGGAAGGACATCCGGTCCACCTTTGGAGTGGGGTAAAAGAGAAAGAGCATGTCTTTTATTTGAATAGGCAAATAGGCCAAATCAGGGGTGTCTGATCGTGCTTCTGGAGGTCCACCCATAGTTAAGCTTTTGTCCCAATTAAACGCCCCGAATCAACAACTCAGGGTCCACAGGATTACTAGAAACAGGCAGGTCTGCTCTTGCTAACTCTGCAGGAAGGTGGCCATTCAGGAGCAAGTAGGGACACCCCTGGGCCAACTGGACTCTTCTTAATTAGTGTGACTTTTAGGAAAAGCACATGCCCTACCTGGCACTTAATTCCAGCTTGGCTGCAGCCGCAGTGCCGAGGGTCACAGTAGAAGCGGCAGTCACAACCACACTCCTCACGGGACAAGCGTATGGCACGCAGCTCAGCCTTTTCTCTGGCATCGATGCGGGCTATACCTGAGGCCCTCAGCAGTGCCCGGCGCCTCTTAGTTGGAAGAGGCTGCAAGAAGAAGCAATCGTCCACTTCTACCCCCTCAACGTCCAGATCCTCATCGGATATGTCATCTAGGGTAAGCAACTCTGCTTCGGGACAATCCACAGTTCCATTCCGTGTCAGCTGGAAAAGTCAGGTAAAAGAGAACTTAACATCCAAACAATATGGCTACCTTATTGCAAAAGCAGAATCCAGTAGGAAGAGCAGAAACTACAACAGAACAACACAACTAACCTTTAACTTGCGAGTGTTGAGCTTTTCTTGCCGTAAGTGTTGCCGCAGCACATGCTTGTGGCTGCTCTCTTGTTCTCGTGCAAACTCGCCAAGGGTGTAATGTCGTATAGCACAGTGATGGCGTGCCATGCCCAGGGAGCTGCCACCCTGACTGGGCACACTGGTGAAGCCCTGCCTTCTGGAGAAGTAATAGACTGTCACAGCGTCAAAGCGCACCTGCTTACGACCTAAAGATCCTTTGTGTCTTCTGAGAATAGAGGGGGCTACAGAAACAAGATAAAGAGGCACCATTAATAATGTTTTGATCTATTGCTTGTACTCAACCTACACTTCCTTAAATGACAATTCTGTGGTTCAAACTAGGGCTGAAACGATTTCTCGAGTAACTCGAATAACTCGATTACAAATAATGATCAAGGCAAAATCCTCTGCTTCAAAGCCTCTATTAATTAATTTTAAAGTTCATGTCATGTTTTTTCGCAATAATTTTTGCATTACTGTGACAATGCACTTTCGCTTACGTCATCCACAAAGCGGAAGGAGACAGCGGTGTTTTGATTTGAGGGCGCGAGTGTGGACTAGTGCAGGCTGCGTAATGGAAGGGAGCAATAACAACGCAATGAGCAAAGACACAAAATAAACATGAGAAAATGACAAAAATGTCCCACTTAGAGAACCAGAGGAGGACTGATAAATGACCAGACCAGATAAATGGATGGGATAAACCACAACGGTCAGTGCAATACTGCACGACGGATGTGGAGGGAACACCGACAGTGAGCGCGTCAAAGTGGCTGGAATTCATTCATTTTAAATGTAAGCATGGCCGGCGAGAGCGTTGAGGAGATTTGAAGTCAGGCTAACTTTATAATAATTATCTATGACGCGGTTCGGCGGCTACCAGTCAGAATGCAGAAGTCCACTGCTTGGCAGGGCGGTGGCACGGTTACACTATATCGGAATATTTATCAGCTTATACCACGGCTACTTATCAAAGGAATGAGTTTACAGTCAAAAAAGTTGTGCATGGCTTTTATGATTAAACATACGTAATACTTTTTTCAATACTGTGGCTGGGATGTATAACATTACTTTACACTTTAGTTTGAATACTGAAAGTTGCATAAATTGTTGTAATCATGTCCCTGAGTCTAATGTGCTCAATACAACAGGTGTAGTCATTTAAAAAAAAAAAAAATCAAAAAAGAAACTAATTAGTTGTTTATTTTAAGGGACCGGTCTTATTTTCTCTTGCATATTTAATATTGCTCTTTAATTAAGCAAAAACGTTTTATCCGATTACTCGATTAATCAATGACATTTTCAGTAGAAACTAAAATATTCAATAGCTACTGCCCTAGTTCAAACCAAGTCTCACTTATCCCAAATTGGTGTTTAAGAGTTTTTTAAACTCAAGGCTTGTTGCATAAGTAGGACATGTTCCTGAAACAATATCAATTTGTTGGTTCTTGAACAACATTCCTAAAAAAGCTAAACAATATCTTACCCCGGACCCTATCCATAACCTATCACTAACATCAGTAGGAAATAATTAATAGGAATGCAAGAAGACTAAGCCTAACCTTAAACCTGCTTCTAAAATCCGATTGTTTAAAGTGATTGTTTAAAGAATGTTGGTCCAGAAACATCTATGAATAAGGGTGTTGTGGCTCTTATAAATTTGCGCAACTTGCTTAAGATCTTATAATAGACCACAGACTGCCTTCATAGTATGTTTCTGAAAGGATACCTATGCGTAAAACGACATCTGTCGCACTTAACACTGGAATGTTCTGATTTGCAACTGCTGCAATAGTGCAAATGTTATATGTGGAATCAGCTCAATAGAACAAATTCAAGGAAATTATCTGAATAGTAGTTGTGGTAACAACAAAATTATAAAACTAACTTGGTGTGTTCTTACGTGTGAGAGAGCTGGAGGGAGCGTTGAGACTGTCGCAGCTATCAGCGCTGTCACTGCTAGAGATGTCATCATCCGAATCTTTGGGTGTGGAACACGGCGAGCCGCTGTCCACCTCCTCGAATCTGCGCTTCAGGCCACGGGATGACACTGTCTCCATGGAAACACTGCGTCTGGAGGCATTACAGATATGTACAAGCTTTGTCCAGCAGACTGACAGGCTATTGCTGGCAAAATTTAAACATGAACAATCATAGAGTTTACAAAGCAAGTAAGATATGTATCTATTTTTACCTAAGAAATGCTTCTGAATACACTTTCTCATTCAAGTTATATAGCACATTCAAGTTATACTAAAAAAAAAAAAAAAAAAAAAGTACTTTTGTCATTCCACATAAAGCTTGTGCCAAAATCTACTGACAATGAACAACAGCTGCAGTGCTTAAAATACCTCATTCTGAAGGTCGGAGTAACTGAATATAACATAAATATTGCAACCCAAAAAAGCCCACATCTGGAAGCTTATGCAATATCACCTATTTTGCTACCTAATCCTTGACATTCGCTTTCTTCATCCAGCATGAAAGTCCTGCTTAAAAATCACGAAGCCTGCAAACATCACCATGGTAACTGGTTTAAAGCAATAGCCGTGGAAAAACTGCATCCACATTTTGGGTCTCTTTCGCCCCCATTAAAACCTTACAAACAACAAGCCTTTGCAAGCCGATGACGAGACCAGTTCATTCAAACCAAAGAGGTCACACAAGGCAGAGTCGCTACGTTTGATCAGACCACCTCCTTAGCCCGAGGGAGCCGTGTAACACAACTGCTTTGAGCGGCTCCATGCCTGGTTTTCTTCATGATTAAACACTATTTTTAAACAGTCTGTGGCTTTTTGCTGGGTTGAGTGAGAATAGTTTGGCGGTGGCTTTGAAGGAAGGTTCGCATTTTCATGTGAAGGAGAAAAAAGACGACTTATGAATTATGACTGACAATTAAACCCACAGCAAAATGGATCTAATCCCACAGATTTGTGAAATCCATAAAAACTGGATTAGTTAGATGAACTCCGTTCATGCATGCTAAGGAAATAGCATTAGCCTGACTCAACTTCAGCATATGAATGTCTTATTGGTTGATTTTTAGAATCATTCATTCAATAATCAGGCCGGGTAGCCTCGAATTCAAGCAACATACATGCCAATCGCCGGCAAAGAATTCGTTACGACCTTGAAAACCGCTGCGAAAAACAACGAGATGATGAAATGAGAGAGATGCCCCGATTGAGTATACGCTGCTTTACACATCAGTGTCTGACACACAGTGTGCTGCTCTTGAATGAACCGTATCCATAGAAACAAGAAATGCTAAGAAACGAGTCCATTTTTGCTCGCTGTGAAACCGACCTCGCTTTCATGTGTTCCTTTTATAATTAATGCTACCGTGGTGATGCAGTAAAATGCACAGAAACGATGTGGTGATGTGCGAGACGCTGCAAGTAAATAATGCAGCACGTCTGCCAATTACTGTGCGTCCAACGAAGCATGCCAAGATTTCTCTTCAGAGCCAAACTTAGAGCACGTCAGTACTTTTGGACACCCATCAAGTACACACATATATATAATATAATATATATATTATATATGCATGTAGTAAAAACAGGAAGCTTTGCAATGCCACACAGCAAATGTTTGAGTTTACTGACAAACACATCTTGAAGCAAGTCAAAATTTTTGAGGTGTTCAAGTAGATTATATGTATATGAACCCTAAATAAATGGTAACAAAACAAGACGGCAGACTCATGACAGTTCTTCATTTTAAAAGAATTTATTTAGCAAATTAAGACTTAATATATAGAGGCTACATCAAACATCAAGTACACAAACTAGTCGGATATGCAACTTCCTGGCACTAATCCTGGGTAAGATCAATTTTAAAAACACTGTTTTAGATGTAAAGGGGTAATTAGTCCTGGGTTTGTGAGTTATCATCGTTGGCAAGTGGTAAGTGTCCTTTAAAAGCACTTCCTTTGATCGTGCAAAACTGGCAGGACTAGATATGGGCATTCAAAAGCAAATGTAACTCAGTGCACATTAAATAAGTGAGAAACATCATGCAGAGGTAGGAGCATGCTTGCATATCCCAAAGACGTCAGCAAGAAGATAAGTGGCATTCATTTCCGTGCCGTACATCCAGGGATGCTCCATCTTTAGAAAAATAGCAGAAAAGCAAATCCATCTCCATCTGCATTGGCATATGATGCCAATAACTGAAGGAATAGTTTCAGAATGCACCACAGGCCATTTAAAAGCAAGTAAGCAACTGCAAATGTGAAATATGTTTGCAGATCTCCTGACACACACATCCTGTGGCCTATTTAAGGTGGACAGAAAGCGTGAATAGTCACCTAACAGTTCTGACTATGCATCAGCCTGTTTGACTGGTCTGCACTGAAATAGCCCATCCTTGACAAATGACACATAAACATCACGTCTTTCTTTTCCAGAATCAACAAACTCTGCATTGGTGACGTTGCAATTTTTTAACATTATTGCCATTCTGTGGATGCATCCATGCACCGCTTTAATCCACAACCAGCAGCCAGGAATCTAAAGAGATTTAGCAATGCATAACGTGGAAGATTTATTACAGTATGACGTCACACTTTGCACTATAGTGTCCATGTAACTACAAATAATTATTTTAGCAATAATATACATTTTCATCATACAATATGGACATTATAAAACATCAATGTACTGGACAGTGTTATCATTTCTTTAACTTGTATATCATTTTATATTAATAGTGCTTGTTTCAAAATGACGAGTAAAGAAACTAATTGCTATTATTTGTTAATTCTATAGTATTATTGGAATTGTACTTGTCATTGGTAACCATTTTATCGTATTTATTATAATATGGTATTTATGTAGTAGTAAATATTCAAATAGTTCTTGTATTTATTAGATATAGTAGTATGTATTTCAATTATTACTAGTTAGTGTCTTTCTAATTCACTAAAATAACCTATACTGACTAGCAATTGCCCCAAAATCTATTGTGACTAGTGAAATAAATGTCTCTGGTATAGATAAAAGTCTCTCAAACTAGCATGTCTAGCAGGTATGTACTAGTAAAACTGGTCCAGATACTAATAGCTTAGTACCTAATGACTACGTACGAGCGACAAATCTAGTAAAATACTAGTCACGGGTAAACGGTCAACACCTAAGCAAATATTTCTAGCAAACACAACTGCAAAAATTGTTACAAGTACAGGATTAAAAGCTAGTAGCAGTGTGTATTGAAACGGTACTAGTAAAATAAGTGCTAGTGAAACACAATTAAACCCTTGTTAGTTTAAAGCAATATGCCTAAATGTTAAAAAGGCTTGCCACAGTGTGACCCAGTATGATTGGGATGACACATCACATATGGTCTGTCCTATGATTTTATATTCTTTACTGGAAAATACAGAGAGAGGGTCTTATGACAGAGCAGAAAATCGCATGCTGTGTAGCAACCGGTCAACGATCAACCCATTTTAACTAGTTTTTCCTCGTAGGCTGAGCTGTATGGGAAAGACAGGCAGAAGTGAAACACAAAACCTTTCTCATAAGCTTACCTTGGGCAGAAATAGAGAGCCTTTAAACCGGCGAGGCTGTCGCTCGATTCGTGCTTCCTTTATTTGGATGGTTCTTTTCTTTGGGGATTTTGAACCTATTACAGCTTTAGACTTCCACAAGGTTACAAGACGACAGACAAAAGCGACTTCAGCCCATCGAAATGGCCAGACCAATAAGTAAAAAGCAGTTTATTCACGAAGATATAGTGATGTCCGAACATTTAAGCATCGTAAACAATGGATATTTGTCTTGACATAGACTACAAATGGGGGTTGTGTGTTTCAAGAAGGCTATGCGAGCATACAACGTTGCAGTCAAGCTCTGTAAAAATTAAAACGGGGCAGACGAAGGCAGACAAGGACCTTATTCATTGAAAATTACAAATCCCGGCGCAGAAGCATCCAATAAGTGCAGATAAAATCTTTTGGTGATCCTTTAAAATGCCTGCATTCAAAAAGAACAAATAGAGCCGAGGCTTCGGGGTTTTTTTCCTCCGGATAGGTGGTTGTGTTCTGCGCTATGTTTAGACAAATCGCAACGTTATATTTCCACCCCGAAGGAAAGAAAAAAACAAAAATGATGTGTAGTATCTGTCGGCCCGAGGACCCTATGGGCCTCTCTTCTGCCCCGGTTTGTTACAATGTAACAATAGAGGAAGGAATGCCGCACGGGACACATATATACTTCTCGTGACGTCATCGCAGTGCCGGCGCAGAGGCTGCCGGTAAATGTAGTTCTAAGGAACCCATTGTTAGCATTGGGAGCTGCGTTGTCTTCCTCGACAGCAAAACGGAGTGTTTTTCTGTGCGGTTATATTTGGGATCATGGCGTCTAAAGCAATAAAGGGCAACTGCTCCTCAAACAAACGCATCATCTGTGACATTTACGCTAGGCTAGCTGGGCCTATTTGTAGTCCTTGCATGTGTGGGTTTTTTTTTTTTTTTGACAGCTCGGTTTCCATGGAAACTAAGTGGGGTTGATTTTAAACTATAGTCAAACATTATTAGCGAGACACTGACAATGAAAACAAATTACGAATATAAAAACACAAATTTCACAAAGATTTAAGAACAGCTGGGGTCACACTGCTATTGTTTTGTCATAACAATGAAACCCTAGTGATGGTCTTAAAAGTGCTTTTCACTTCCTTTATGCAAAATACATTTCTATGGATTGAGGTGAAATGTTACCCGGATTAATTTTTGTGAAATTCAAATTCATTGCAAAGTATTTTCACCTCATAAAGACATAGGGTTGTATGACAGGAAAAAAAGTTAATACAACATAAAAGCTTGTTTCAAGGTAGGTCGTTTTAATCATTGCAATGACACGGTAAAGGGTCACAACAGACAATACCTCACGTCTTTACCATCTTGGTCTAGTTTGCGTCTAGCACTAACCACGGCTACCATTTCTCACACAGTGCAAGGTTTCTCCCCGTTTCTTACCCGACCTGAAAGATTAGTACATCAGTGGTCATATCCAAAAGGAAAAAAAAAAAAAATGAAAGTAAAACATGATCTCTCTTTATACCATAAAATAGTCCTCTGACAAGTCTGACTTTTGTAAAAAACAATTCTAGTATATGCAACAATGAAAACATAAGGGGGAGAGGTTTTAAGCACAATGTTAAAAATATGAAATAAAAAGACGCACATATATAATGCCCACTGCTCCCGTTCATCTCCTGCCTGTAAATCACGTGCATTTGTAGAAACACCTGAACAATCATCGGGAATCAAAGCTACAGAACCTAATATCATGCCCAACGGTCATAGTCGCGTCCACAAGGCTTAAAAAATCAACAATTAACTTATACAAAACATAAATCACTTGCATTTAGTCACACTGCTTGCTGTGAAAATGCCAAAAAAAACTGAACTTGATAATAGTGGCAGTATAGAGTAAATTTCATTTATTCTGACCCTCACAGCATCTGTGAGCGCATCATCTGCTAAAAGAGAGGGGGACAATATAAGAACAGGATTGCCTACTGACGATTACTGATGATAACGTTCATCATGAACAGAGGCAATTTCAGAAGTGTCCTGGAAATCTCTGGGCTTTCTACTGAAGTTGTATATGAAGCATGTATCCATTGAGGCATGTGGACTGCACTTCACATGGGACTCTAGCATATCCAGCTAAATACTCGAGGGGTGACATCCAGGCAGACAACACCAAATAACACTGTATTTAATGCCAGCCAATTCTCTTGGTTTGAGCCATACGTAGCACATTATAAACTTTTTTCCTGGCAAAGCAAATTGATGTAAAGAAAGTTAGTAAAATAGATATTCTGAGATTTGTTTTGCGAGTGGTGGGAAAAGGCAGCTCCATGGATAAAACAGCAAAGATTTCAAAATGGGTCAGGTGCCTTTTTTCCTTTCCCGGGATCATCTCCATTATTATTCCAAGCCAAGCGATCTTCGGTAAGGTCCAGGAAGTGTGCAGTGAAGGGGCTGTGGGTTGAATCTTAAGAAAAAACATAAGGGGCCTGTTCACTCCCCCTCATCCTTTGTTTTCACTTCAAAATGATGTGATAGCCATCGTTTGTTTCAGCTGCAAATTCAATCGAAAGAGGGCAAGTTATAAAACAGAGGTTACCTAAAAAGAAAGACGTGGGTTTAACTTGTCAATAATTCAAAAAAACTGCTTTTACCTTTCATTGTGTCCAGGACAAAACACATCTCATCCTGAAAGTTCTGAATCATCTGTTTGAAGGAGAACATAAAGATTAAAATTAAGAATAAGAGATATTACGTAAACTTGTGATGCAGGGGAAGTAGCATGAGATCTTTCTTCAGTTTCGAGACAAACATTGGCTTACTGATAGAGAAAATATATGCGATATTCAAATAAAGGTTTAAAAATGTGACTTCGTGTCACTAATTAAACAATACAATATTTATGTATACGTTCAGGTAATTGTCAAGCCTGTATGCTTCTCATAAAAAATAAATAAATAAATAAAAAATTGTTTCCCAGATTTAGAAGCTACTTTTAGTGCTAAAATGCTTAGAGCAAAAATACATTTAGGACAGACAGGCCCACTATTTTTACAATTTTCTCCTAAATCAACATGTTAGGAGCTACTTTTAGCCTTGAGATGTTTTGTGAATATGGGCCCAGGATTAAAGATAGTTTGTGTTGATGATGTAGAACCATCTTTATTTATTTTAGCTTAATGCTGTTTTATCTTAATGGATGATGTTAAATATATGAGATACACATCGTAAAATGCATTGTTTGTTGGCACCACCTAGAGTGCAGGCAGGCATGAATTAGCAGAAGGCAATCAATTGTTTCGTTCTCGGTGTATAGGCACTATTCGTCTGCGGTTCACTTCGGGTTTTTTTTGTTTTGCATCACACTTAGTGTGAAACTGACTCTAACGTGTATGTTAAGGTTTTCATTTTAAACTTGCCTATCCTAATTTCCCAACACTATTATCCAAGCATTACGCTCAGTTCTGGTGTGTAATGGCCCTTTGATAAATCTAGTCAATACCTAATTAAATGGCATCATATTTAATTTTTAAGAGAAATGAAAATGAAGCTAAGGGACATAAGTATTGATGATTACTGATGGAATAGCTTTTTGAAAAATAACTTTCAGTAGAAAGTACAGCACTTTAGGAAACAGTAAGTTGGCAAAAATGATATGATCTAGGACCTTTATAGAGTGTCTGTCATTGTAAAGATTGTAAATCTAACCCTCAAAACGTGGAGTTTTCCATCTATGTTAAATTCAATATAATGTCTAGCCTGACTAAGTTCTATTACTGATGGATAAAATCAAGTGACGTCTCCTTCCACACTTGAGCTTTTGGCACAAACCTCATTTCGTTTGGTTTTGCAAACTTGAGTCCATGTGGACTCCAGTATGGTGTAGAAATGGTATGAAAGCAATCTGCTCTTATTTGTGAAAATGAACTGCTATCGATGATGGATTTATGACGAGCGATGCACTGCAAGCACAGCAGCAAATTCTGCAAGATCTGCAGAAATGGCCTTTGGCGAGTAGCTTGCATCTCTTGCAATGCATCTTCAGCCCAAACAGTCGAAGCAAAGGGTGAAAATAGCTTTAAGCTTGCCCTCTATTAAGTAGCAATAATGTTGCATGGGGAAAATGGAGGGTCACAACCCTGGGATTACTATCATGCCTCATCGTTGTTGTGTCCTTGAATAAACTACTGCCTCTACAGAGCCCAAAGGGACAACTTTAACATACGTGTTTGTTAGAGGATGAATTTCAAAGTTCAAGTAAGCAAATTTCAACATAAAAGTGATCTTTGCCACACTTGTAAAGCGAAGGGAATGTTTTTATAGGGAGCACAGGAAATCTAAACAAATGCAAGTTAAGTGCCTATACCAGAGGTTTCTGAACACTCTTCTTGTATGTTAAAGATTTACCTGAAGAAATGCCTAAGATTTAAAACTTTAACACATTTGCATATTCACAGTTCTCTCTTGATTAATGGTTAAATGTCATGCAGGTAAACTGAATAAATATTGAAACTTTTTCTAGTTTTACTGTTGTAAATGACAGTTGTCCTTTAAATTAAAACATTTTATAATTATAAAATTGCTTTACACTACAAGTTACCAATATATATATATATATATATATATATATATATATATATATATATACCACCAGAAAAAAAAAAATTTCTACA
>JAUMHP010000080.1:13334137-13345207 GCA_032361065.1 Enteromius trimaculatus
CATACATATATACACATATATATATATATATATATATATATATATATATATATGTATGTGTGTTTGTGTGTGTGTGTGTATATATATATATATATATATATATATATAAAAACACAGAACTACTGACAGAGACAAATTAAACAAGTAAATATTGATATAAAACCAAATGTTTTCCAGTCAATGGAGAGAACTGAACAAATACACAACACTTCAATTATTTTAATTTTTAAAAGCAAGTAAAACTAAAAATATTCAAATAAATGTTATAACTATAGTCTTTTTTAAGTGTAAATGTTTTATTTTATTATAAAAATTTAAAGCTATAATATTAGAGAGAAATTAAAATCTATTTTCCCCCCAACTATTCCTGACAAACCCATGCTTTCCAGGGAAAGAGATACACACCTCAGTGAGAATGGTGGTTTCATAAGAAGGCTGGTATTTTTCCTTTTCCTGCGGTGCCCGTTTCTCCATTTTCTCTCTGTCTGTTTTCTGCTTTCTGTCCGCACCTTTAGGCTGAACAGAAAACAAACCTTGTGCTAGCATCTAATTTTCTGAGAAGCTCTTGTTTCAGTTGCAAGGTTACACAAAAATGATGTTGCGCTAGTGAACAGTGCTTGCATTATCACATTGTAGCAAATGTTTATCGGAGGAGGCCTTAGCGCACCTTGAAAACTTTGATTTGGCAGCTGGCGGAGTGCAGATGCTCTGTGTACTCCCCGGCCTCATTCTCCTTGAAAGTATCAATTTGAATACGGAACGGCACTCCCTTCTCTCCTCCATGTTTACGCATGGTGAACTCTGTGCTTATACAATGAACCTAAACAAAGAGGAATAATAAGTAATAGTGAATGATATTTAACAAATACATTAATAAATAAATAAAAATATCAGAAAAACTGTCTGTGTTGATAGAATCCAGTGGTGTTTTGGACAAAAACAGTTGAAATGTTCCTCAAAATATCTTCTTTGGTGTCCCACAAAAAAAAGAAGGTCATACAGGTTTGTAAAAACATGAGGGTGAGTAAATTGTGACATATTCATCTTTGTATGAACCATCTCTTTAACACAGTTAAAATCCTTCCAAATGTCATTGATAAAGTGCATCGAGTGTGTATCAGTAAATCAATTAAAAACACAGACACACACAAACACAAACAGGAAACCTCATGTTGGGATTTTTAAGGCTTCACTCACAGTGTATGGGAAAGTTGTTCTTGAGGTCAGCAAAAGCAGTCTATGATACCTGAATAAACACAGAGGTCCTTTTCGAGGGGTCCCAGAGGAACTCCACAGTGTTGAGCTGTGTAGGGTTTGCCCTGGGATCGACCACCCCTACTGACATCGGGATATCTGAGGATTTCAGCGCAAGCATGTTATTAATGTCCTGCATTTTCACATTAACACTGCCATATTGGTAGCATATGTATCTTTAAGTGCCAATGATTTACAATCATCTTCTTATACTACTGATTTGACACCGTGTTAGCAGTGGGTTACGGTATTTACCTAAATCAAGGATTCTGTCTCCCGGCCTGTTCCAGCGCCAGCCCTCCAGCTGCTGGTGTTCAGTGTACTGAAGGCGGCGATCATGAAACACGACGCGGATGATGCTCTGCAGGGAGTAACCACAGAAATAACAGTGGTAGAGAAAAACAGACAATTAATAATGTTCCTTGTCTGTTCGATTACGTCATTAATTGAGCTTTACCTCACATCTATGTACAAGCTACTACTACATATACTGTAAAACATTACCTTGGTGTAAAGCTGCTTTGCAATGATATGTATCATGAAAAGCGCTATACAAATAAATTTGAATCGAATTAAATTGAATAAACCACAGATTGTCACATATGATTCACCAAGCTCTTTTCAGACACAAAACAGAAAGATTAAGAAGAACACCTAAAGATTCTCAACAGCTAAAGCGATTCAGTCTTGATGTAAGCGTAATCCTGAATAATTATGAGGGATGAGAAGAAACAGCCAGCAAATACTCACCTTCACCATTTTCCCATTGATCTCAGGAAGTTCCCCCATTTTACGATTGTCCAGCATTCGAATCTCATAAGACTGTCCTGTAGCATACAAATTTAGCAATACCAGTAAAAATCATTTTTATTTTATTTATTTTATAAAAATAAGCTCTTACCTATCATGCATTAATGGGAATGTATAAAATCAAATTATTTGATTAATTTAAATCAAATAAACAATTTTTTTTTTCATTCATTGAAAGTGAATGTGGACAGACGCTGTTAGACGCAGAAGTTTGGTGTCAGCAAGATATTTGAAAAATGTCTCTTATGCTAACCAAGGCAGCATTTTTAACTAAATGCGGTACATACAGCAATATTGTAAAATGTATTAATATAACATTGTTACAGAAAAAAAGTCTTCAGTGGATCCTTAAGAAATCATTTTAGATTTGCTACTCAAGAAAGATCTCCCATTATATAAAATGCTGCTGCTTGAAGAAACCATGAATACATTTTTTTATCAATTTAATGCATCCTTGCTTAACAAAATAACTAATTTCTTTGTAATAAATAATTCATGCACTGACCGTAAACTTTATACAGCAAGTAGTGTTTAAGTCTTCAGAAGCACAAACTGTTCAAACTTAATTTTGATTGTTTTAATAAACTATTAACATGAACAATGTATGTTTGTGTATTACACTGCAAATTTTTTTTTTCAAAGCTATAAATAAAACAAAGATTACTGACTCACATTTTAAAAGAAAATACTATGCAACTTGCTATGTCTTTGTCATACCTTTGTCAGTATAATAGATTTATATGGACATTTAATATAAAAGCTAAGGAAAGTTTGGATGTTTTCAGCCTCAGTGTTGCTGAACAGACCTTGATTGAGGTAGGTGAGCGTCTCATCGTGTAGTTTGACAGCAGGAGAGGTGGCGGCACACAGTACATACTGGAAGGGAAGAATCTTATTGTCACTTTCCGGAGGTAAATTTGACTCCTCCTGTTTAAAGATGGGGAGAGCTAGCACATCACTGCAAAACAACAAGAGAAAAAAAAAAAGACAGATTTTGTGATTTGCAATACAGGGACGTGTCAGACTACCTTAAAAGGCATATTTCTAACGCTACTCAAACATCTGGGAACAAATCATCACAGATGGCAAAGAAAGACTGGAACATGTGGTTTACAACACACAACTATTTTGTTACCTGGAGACCAAGTTGCGAGGCTAGACAGAGGAACTCTATCTGCCTATCAACACGGGAACGCATTCACTTAAACCATTTAAAAATCAAAGCTTTTTGTTTTAAAAACTAGCATTAATCAAACCCATGCACAAAAACATCAACCAAAACAGACCTGTACTTTTCCAAACGGCTAAATTACTGCACAACAGTTATGTAAGGTAACACAAGACACAGAGTGTGCCTCTCTAGAAGGTCAGACACAAAATGTGCCAGAACACATTCATCAAGACACTCTAAACAGCATAGCAGAAGACGCTGACTTTGACACAGTAAGCATGTAAAACAGAATAAACAACCGTCCCCAATAAGGCAAAAACGCAAATCAGCCGAATATGCAGTGCTTAAAGAGCTAGAATTAAACAAGAGATTACATTTATCGTGCACCAAGGTCTCAGAACACACCGATCATCTGAACTGACCTAAACATCCCTAAACCAAGAAAGAGAATAAGTTAGTACACAAACGGACCTCATGCTGTAAGCACCAGCTCCAAGCTCTTGCCCGATCCCTGACAGACTGGCATCAAAGTCCTGGACCAGACCTGACTCAATCACCTCATCGGCCAGAGGTAGTTTCAGAGCCCAAGCCATGACTTCAGACGTTTTATTCAAGTGAACTTATGAGCGAATGAATCACAGTCCTGACAGTCTCCCTTTGGGTTTAGGGATGATCACAGACACTTGCCTAAAAAAAGAGGGGGAAACATGGATTAGTTACATACAATGTTCATTGTGAACTGGAAAATACGTTCATAGTTATTTAAGAAAGCCCTTAAGTAGTATTACTTGATCAAATATGATGTTCAAGACAGAAAATTGCGTCACAAGTCCTCAAAATGACTTTAGATTTAGAAAGCATGTAACGTTACAGACCTGCACATGGAAATCACATTTAAGTCAATTTGGGGCACAGATATCGTTTCAAATAAAGTGTTTGTTTTATCATACACATATTAATAAGAGTGTAAATTACCTCTGACAGCAGTCAGATAAAAAATGCGGTAAAGCTCATCGTTTCACGCCATTTTTCCACCCATCGTCCTTCTTTTGGCAAGACAACTTCGTTTTGCTCGAAAGAAGATTAATTTCTTTCAGCGGTCGCTGTAAAAAGTGACGACGCAGCGAAAAACTCGACAAAAAATGTATAGGATGAAGATATGATGGATTTTGATTGAAAAACGTCTTGCGTGTAATATTACATGTTTGTTTATCTCTTCTACTCTGTAGAAATTGCCGTAATATCCGCAGTAGCCTTCCTCACTAACGGCTGGAACAGCGAGCGGCTCGCGTGTACGAGCGACCCCTATCGCTATGGAGGTGAACTGCTGCTCCCATGACAACAAACAGCCAGAGGCGGAACATTTCTACGTGTATCAATAAACAATATAACTCTACTGAAAAAATAAATATGTAGGAAACATCACAACATTTATAATGGTTATAAAGGGAACTGTAAAGAACCCTGTGGGACTCTATACTTGTAAACTGTTGCCTTTTATTGTTGGTTAAATTATATCATAATATGTTTCAAAACATACCGAGAACATATTTAACATAGTTTTAATAGTAAATAGTTTGTGATATTGGTAATAGTATTTGTAGAAATTATGTTAATAAATTATGAATTAATAGATACAGATTCAAAAAGTGTTGTAGTCAAGACCACCTAAAAAGTAGATAGAGACAAATTTACAAGCTAAAAACAACTTAACCATCTTCATTCAACACTTACTTTCTTCTTTTTTTTATCACAAGACTAACGTAATGCTATTCTGGTGTAAAAAAGCTAAATATTCATAATTTAAAATGCAGAAAACAGTAAATGTCCACGATATACACTGGGTGTCAAACGTTTAGATTAATAATGATTTTTAAAAGGTTTTTTTGAATGTTTCTTTTTCTCAATAAAATTGCAAATAAAATGTATTTGATTAAAACACAGTAAGACATTAATATTGTACGATTGTATTACAATTTAAAAGGATGAAAAAATTATTCAGTAATAATAATTAAATAATTAACAATAATTGATCTCTAAATCAGAATATTAGAATGATTTCTGTAGGATGAAGATCATTTAAAACACGTTATATCATTACTTTAACCTGTATTTGCTCTGCCAGGATCGTTGCGAGTTTGAGACATACTTCATACACTGACTAAAAATCAGTGAACTAAACAAAATCGTGGCCAAAGGTCTGGCGTCACTACAAATTCTGCTGAAAAACAGATATTGCAACAATAAAACTGTCACTTGACATTAGTCACTGCTCTTTTCAAATAGATTTTTTTTTTTTTTGAATGCATACTGTTTAAAGATATCATATATTATGATTTCAGGAAAGGCTATAAATGCAATGATGGTAATTTGGTGACAAATATAGTTACCATGGCAATGGCAATTTTATTTCTTGCATAGTAACAATAGGTTTATCAGTGCTATTTTAAGACCACAGAAAAACCATGAAAACCATGGATTGCTCCTCATTTCCATTATGCTTTCTATGTTATTTGTTCCTAACATGTAGAAAAACAGTTCAGCCTGATTTAATTTTGAAAAACGTGTAGCTCCATCTCTATCGTGTTATGGTGGTAAGGGCCCTGGTACAGTGTAACAATTGTAAAACCAAAGACCTACAAAACATTCCTTGCAACATGTTAACCTCAAGTTGGGTTAAAGTCAACTATGGGTTACTTATGTGTTCTGAAAATTAATTGATTTAACTTTCTTTGTGGTCTTAATGAATATATTCATGACTGGCTATATGTCACATGGTACTTACCAAGATTTTCAAGTCAAATACAACGAGCCTGTTTAGTGTTAATTTATTCAAATAACAAGTTAATACCAAACATTACAATTGATACAAAATAAATATAGTTAATGGAGTACCATACAATTGTTTATAATCTGTAAATGCATTTATGCACCATTTTTAAATCAGTAAGTTCTGTGCAGATTAAACTGTTGATGAGACGCTGCTTTTTCATGTTGTCTATGCATACCGTTAGTTAAAACACTATGTCTAATATCATTCGTTCTCCACAACATTAAAACATAAATGTATGGCATTGTACCAATCAAAATAATCCATTAGATAAATACTGAAGGTCCATAAGAACAATATAGCTTTATGCTTAGAACAAACATGTGAAACATGTTACAACACACTTCTGTCTGGACTGTTTTACTAAATGAGGAAATGTTCATATGATCTGGGAATATTGCTGCGACAGTCACAATCCAAATTCATACATGCCTTTATATTAGTAATATCCTTTAACACTTGTTTGACGGCTCATCGATCAACATTAAAACCAACGTTCAGATCTTCATCTAATGTTACTTAAGTGCCCCATATAGATATAGATGCTTCAATAGCATCTCCTGATATTAAGATTTGCTGTACTAGACTGATTATGGCAAAAACAGTAACAGTAAAATCCATAGGACATATTCTACATCAGTCATTGTAATCTCCGATACAGTTACAGTTTCCTATTTGAATCAAAAGACAGACATAACAGTTGAAATCATACAATTCGGAATATGAAATTATGATGACAGCCAAAAAGGAATAATTGGGTGTAGCCACATTAAAGCAGGGCATGCTTTCTGATTCAGAGTATTATGATTGTCCATTGACCCAAACACAGCTACAGTATTTAAACACAAAAGACAGGGAACCACTATTGGAAACTGAACAAAAGGAAAAGATCTGAATCTACCCTCTTAGATGGACTTCTTGGAAGGTTAAAATGACCTCAGGCAATGAGCATAGCTTCAAGTTTACAGCAAAAGAGAAAAAGAAAATCTTTTAAATGTACTATATGCAGTCAAAATCCACGGCTGTTGTTGCTGCAGCAAAAATACATTTTAATGGCAAAAGAAAACAAAAAACAAAACAGTAAGCGAGGGAGAAAATGTAAGATGTTTTCTTTTTTATGCCATAAACAAAATTTCGTAGCTTCTTCCATATTTTATATAGTCACTTCAGCATTGAAAAGTGTGATGGTACGGCAAAAAGTCACTCTGCATGCAGCAAAACCGAAACCAACGGGGGGAAAAAAAAACAACAGAAAGAGTTTGGTACTATTCTAGGACCGTACACAGTTTGAGTGCCGCTGGCTTCATCACAACAGCAAGTCAGTCATTTCAGTCATTTTGCAACTAGCACCAAAACATCAACGTCCAAAAAGTTCTTCTTATGCCCTCTAAGAGACGTACCGTAGCCCTACTGGACCTGAAACACGTTGATCTTGCTAGTGTTTTTCAGAGTCTGTCGACGGTTACAAAACCAGACCCGAACCACCTCGCGGTCGTAATTCAGCTCCTTGGCGATCTCTGTAATCTCTTGGCCGGTGGGAAGGGAGTTTTTCTCAAAGTAAGTGTTGAGGACCTCGATGGCCTGCGGCGTGAAGCTGGTTCTCCGCTTGCGCTTCTTGGAGGGCTCTCCGCCCACAAACTCCATCAAGTTCTGCTGACCTTTCTGATTCCAGAGCTCAGCCTCTGCCAGCCAGCGCTCCAGGACGGGTTTTAGCTTCTGGGCACTTTTAGGAGTGATGTCAAGTTTCTCAAATCTTGAAACAAGAGGCAAACAAGATAATGGAGCTTAATGTGAGATATTAAACGGACATGGGTGGTTGATACATGGTACAGTGCACGTCCATATAAAATTCAGTACAGGTCTTGTGTTACACATGTGGACATGTATGGAAATTAATCTCAATTTTGATGAATCAGTATGAAGTAAATGTGACGTTGCGTGACACTGTTTACCAGCTGACATCTTTCGTGTGTTTAAACACTGATTGAGCGATCACATAGGGCAGGATATGGGTTTTGGTAAATTGTACTCTCTCTTTTAACATCTTTTAGGGCAGTTGTGACTTAATGGTTAGAGAGTCAGAATTGTAACCGGAAGGTTTGAGTCTCATGTCCGTCAGGAAAGTAAGTGGAGGCAGTGATAAACAACTGCTTTTTTTCCTACCTTCAATAACACAACTTTGTAAGACCCTTTGAGCAAGACACCAAACCCTAACCTGCTCCATGGGCACTGTAGCAATATGGCTGCCCACTGCTCCAGGTTCACTACTATGTGTTCACTTGGATGGGTTAAATGCAGAGCACAAATTCTGAGTATGGGTCATCATACTTGGCCACATGCCACTTCACTTCCACTTTAACATACCTTCGGATACTCATTTGTGCTGACACTACTATTAAAATTGGAGGCGACCAGTAGATCATGTGCGCACTTCCTCTCCTTCTAAACTGTGGCACCAAACCTGCATTTATTTGTTTGAATACTGTAATAAGATGGACAGATTTTGAAATCTGATATCAAAAGCACAATGCTTATTGTTATTCATTGGTTGGAATGTGTGCTACAAAGTGTGCTGAAAACAAGCGAGATTAATTGTTTCTTGGAATTTAAGAATCGTAAAAAATAGAATTTAATAAAATCAAGAAATTTGAATTAGTTTTTACTAGTTTAAACAGCAGTCAGGAGTGTGAGTGAATGCGATCATCCCTTCCTCTTTACTAATATTAAGCATTAAAAAAATTTTATGACCACGTCATATCTTATGTAATAGCTCAGAGTCATTCCGTGTCCACCACTCATCAACTTGGCAGAGAAAATAAGTGTAGAGAAGAGCAATTTGCTAAATATATGCATTAACTTAGTCCAGTCCAAACTTGGTCCTGGAGGGCCGGTGTCCTGCAGAGTTTAGCTCCAGCCCTAATCAAGCACACCGGAAGCAGCTAATCAAGTTCTTACCAGTTAGACCCTCCATGCAGGTGTTTAGAGGCAAGCTGGAGCTAAATTCTGTCGGACACCTGCCTTCCAGGACTGAGTTTGGACAGCCCTGCCTTAGCCTATATGTTCATTATATTTGGCTTATCCTGTTAGTAATGTTTAAACAAGTCATGACAGACAAGTTATGTAAATAGTAATATTAAAAAAGTAATTAAATTAGATTTTACTTTTATTTTATTCCTTGCTTTTTTTTTTGGTGTGTTGATAATTATAACAAAACATAGCAATTAAATATAATATTTCGGGCTCTTTTGTTAATTGTAAGCTAAGTAATAGGGTATCTCTTATGGTTTACAACATTAGTTGAGACAATATATTTTAAAGCAACAATTTGGCTTTAAAAGACTGTTCAGTAATGTATATCTTAAACTAATAATAAAAAAAAATAAAATAAAAATAAAAACACAGTATGCACCGAATCATCAATTCTTGCTTACCCTTACACCCCTAATAAATAACCTTCGTATAAACTACACTACAAAGAAGACCCTTATGTGTCACTAGTTACTTTTTTTTTCTTTAATGGCACAATTTACACAACCTAACCAGGATGGGAGTGGTCCAATCTGTCCTGTTAAGAAAAGTAAAGAAAAACAGAAACAAAGAGCAGATAGAAAAGAGAATAACCTGCAGATGGCTGACTGACTGTAGGCGGGACCCTCCGTAGCAGTGAGAGCCTGACCCACTTGAGTCTGTGTCAACCCCAGAGAGAGTCGTCGAATCTTAAAGTTCTTGGCAAACTCTCGGATCTCCTCCAGATTAATGGCCTCTTCTTCATTTACAGACTGTGGCTCTAATGAAAACACAAATTGAATTAGGACTCCTGGATCCTCTCCAGTTCACAAAAAACATGAGTAATTTACCCACAAGCCTCTGAAACATCAATCTTCAAAACTGAAATCTGATCTAAACACACCTTAAAGAATTGCTCCTTCAAATATGTGACTGAAGAAGGTTGTAGAAGCCATAATACAAACATTACATAAACAGTAAAGTACCAGAAAAACGTAAACCTACTGCTGACAAGCTGCCCTACTGTAGGCATGTCTCCACAGGCGATGGCACCGGACGAGGTGAGGGATGTGACTGATTTAACCACCTGCGGCTGGGGAGCAATAATGACTTTAGATGGAGCCACTTTCCCAATAGGACCCTAGAGAATGAATCACAGTCCATCACCAAATATGACAATCATTTTACAAATATTTAGCATTCTGTGAGTGGCGTTAAAAGCTTGTTCAGTTTTATGTAAAACAGATCCAACATTTTATTACACTGCTTGTTGTATGTATCATGTCAGTTCAGAAATTAAACGTCAGCTGAGTGGCGTTAAAAGGTTAAGTGGGAAAATAAGTCTTTATTACTCAATAATATAGCCCTGTAATTAACAGTTGTTGGTATTTAATGCCACTAGTGTTCATTTCAGCTTGATACTGGGGTTCATTAAAGTGCTCTATTATGGGTTTCGAAAGCTTTATATATAACAGGTTGACAGTATGCAAGGTCAAATAACACATTAATTTTCTAATAATATGCATTTACTTTTACCTTAATTGTTCAGCGACTACCCAAGGATTTGTTCAATGATTTGTTTTTCCAAACCCCTCGGAGTGATTGGTTTGAGTGTTGTGAGTTTTTAATGCACCAAAAGCGGCACCCAGTGGCAAATAATGAAATTGCATTTTCAATCAGACCAATGTGAAAATTAAGTTAATTTTTTATGTTGATGTTAACAGTTGTTGGTATGTAATGTTGGTTGATGTCAATATGAAACAGCCTGGGACTCATTTAAAAGATTTAAAGGAACACTCCACTTTTTTTGGAAATAGGCTCATTTTCCAACATCCCTAGAGTAATACAGATTCGTTTTACCATTTTTGAATCCATTCAGCCGATCGCCGGGTGATAGGACTAGGAACTATTCTCTCATTCCAGCGTAATAATCAAGGAATTTTGCTGCCGTACCATGAGTGAAGCAGGCGCAATGATATTACGCCGGAATGAGAGAATA
>JAUMHP010000080.1:13346919-13381354 GCA_032361065.1 Enteromius trimaculatus
ATCGGTTAACCGGTTTCAACCGGCTAATGAGGCTCGGTGGTCGGTCAAGAAATTTTTTAGTTTTCGCCATCCCTAATGCGGGTGTTTGTTGTTTAATATAAAAAGTAAAAACCTTTTTACACTATTTCCTCTACAAACAAATTTATAAAATCAAACAATTTTTTCAGATGAACTGCTGAAAAAACTACCTCTTGAATATCCAATACTAGCCAATACATTGCTACACTGCGTAGTACCCCATTTTGTTCCAATATATTGCACATTCCAATTTCAAAATTCAATTTTCCACATATATGATACAAGTGAACCCAATTACATGTTTTTATCCACAGCAGAAGTGCTCCCTACTCACGATAGCGGGGTTGATGGACAGGCCTGCAGTCTGAAGTGTTGCAACCGAGGCACTGGGCTCTGGCACCTTCTGTGTCAAAGACGCAGTGGTGGCTGGCGTGGTCTGCGTTGGCTGCACGGCCTGCAGAGCAGACACCTGGGGCTGCAGGACCGCCTGTGCAGGTGACTGCAGCTGCGCCTGGACAGAGTTCAGCACAGTAGCGGCTGGAAAAGAAAAACAAGCTATTGTAACCGTTCAAAAGAAACAGATTTTCTGCTCAGTAAGACTCCTTGTACCATTAAATTGTTCATTATTTTGATCTGCTGACTGGCCTGAACAAGTCACCATTTCATATAAACATAAAATGCTGCCCTTAATCCATGTATTTTAAATTGAATTCCATAGCGACATAATGAATATAAGCACTTTTTAATATAAGACATTTTGCACAAAATATGCAGGAGCACCATACCTTGCAGTCCTGCAAACGGCAGCTTCAGCAGTCCCCCGGCAGGGCTGGCTGCAGCGAGACCAGGGAGGGTGGCGACAGTGGCGGTGGGTAAGGTGAGCACTGCCAGACCTCCCTGACCCCCAACAGATCCGGCCATACTCAGAGGAATGAGCAGGGGCTGACCCAGAGAGCCCTGCTGGGCAAGCATGCCAGTCATCAGAGAGGCCAAGCCATCCTGAGTCAGGACCTGGCAGGGTAATGGCAAACAGATTTAATTATCCCGACAAAGGTTTTTGAAATGTTTTGACATTTATTTGTATTTTTTTGACATTCTGCACCAATGCTGTTAAAGTCATAGTTAAGTTACAGGCACTGTTATAAATCAGTTTCGTTAGTAGAAAAACTGAAATAACATTAAACAAACAGATTAAAAAACAACTCTCCATTGCAACTAACTAAAACTGTAATTTATATATTAAACAAGCCAACATTTAAAATGGTTACAAAAGATGCTAAAGTCATGAAATTCAGTTCAGTCTTAAAGGAACACTCCACTTTTTTTGAAAGTAGGGTCATTTTTTTCTCATTTAGGCTCAAGAGTTTCAGATCCATTCAGCCAATCTCTGGGTCCTTGCACACAATTTTTGTATGTAGTTTTTCATATTCGTCATCCTTCCCTATCAAAACGCTTGCTATGGATGTGAAAATATAGTCCTTTTTTGATTGCAGTAAGTTTCAGGAGGCAATGTTTAAATGTGATTGACTCAACGTCAGGCTGTATTTTTTTTGTGCAAACATGTGTGCAAAGACTAAAGTACTGAAATTACTAAAACAAAAACTAAATAAAGCTAAATAAAAATGCATTAAAACAACAGCAACAAAAATATGTGCTAACTAAGCATCACAGTATACATTGAAAAAAGGCTAATTTAAAATATTAATAAACACTATAATGTTATGTACATAATAAAAAAAAAAAAATAAAAAAAAAATATATATATATATATATGTATATAAATTAATTCATTTAAACAAGTGTTTCTAACCTTTACACAACCAGGTGTCCCTCAGTATCATGATAATCAAATAGAGATTAGAGTAACTAAGCAAAATAACATACTTTACCAGAGGCTGTGACAGAGTATTTATTGCCTTATTCTATTAAAAAATGTTTAATTAAATTTAAAATAAAAATGTCTTAATGAATGATTCAATGATTCAATCTTAAATACTTCACTTTTTCCATTACTAAATAAATCAGCATTTTAAACAAATCTCTCGACTTAATGATTCAATCAGAAATAAATGTTGTAACAGCCACTAAGCCACAGCCTAGTGGAAAAACAATGTTATCCATACTGTAATCAACAAGTGGCAATTTGAAGTAAAAATAGCTTTTTTAAAAGGTGATGCGTTCTATTTTCTATCGCTACAATAGACATAATTATTTATTTCCGTTTTTATTAATTATTTTATTAAGATTTCTGCACTGCATAATGCTTAGTGGATCACTTGTAAATGTCATAAGAATATCATTGAGCTCATTAAGATATTAAGACCAGAGTTAGAAATGATCAAGAGCTTGAGACAAAAACGACACTGTAAGTGGACATTTTTTAAACAGCAAAAAAGGAAATTGGAGATCACCTGTGGGCAGGCCTGAACAGTGATGGGCAGGCTGGTCTGTGGCTGGGCCGGAGACACACTGATGGAGGCTTTTGAGACCACGGTCTGCACTGCAGGTGCTGAGACCTCCACAGTCACTAAATGCAGAGAGAGGTAGATTTGCTGAAACCTTTCAAATAAATTAGCCCTGATATTTCCACGCATTAGGAAACATAATCAATGGTGGCGTCTCTTTCAAGCCATGCATTTATTACAATTATGAAAATAAACGCGTCTTTGATGGTGGTGGCTTTGAATACTTGGTTGCTATGATACCAAACTAATGTGGCTATTTATATCAGTCAATTTGATTAGTCTCACCAGCTGTGGCAGTGCTTGTGGTTACTGGACTGTCCAATGGAGCCTCCTCAGCTACATCCAGGGTCTGAACAACAGCCTCCTCGCCCCCTGAGTCCACCTTCCCATCAGCCCCCGAAGAGGACAAGGCTGTATCCACCTCCACCTCCAGCACACGGATGGTCTCCTGTCCTGACATGACAATGACCTGAAAGAGGAGGTGTTAGGAACTGATTATAAACGCGCTCCTGTTCGGGGTAATGAGGGGCAGTGCTGACAAAATGAAAATGGGCCATGGTCAGCATGGAGTTTACACCTGTGTGAATATTCTGATCTCTCAGACATTTTATTAATTTATTGGTGACATTTGCTGAGCAAAAGAGCAAGAAACTAGAGCGGGGTGATATATTAAATATATGCAATTAATTTATTGTGATTTTTATTTGGTTTAGCAATTTTTTCACAGATTAAAAAACGTTTTAAGAAATTAAAAATACTTTTTTAAAACACGAGATAAGAGTCATATCAGTAGCCTAAAAAGCTGTTTTATCTGACATGAACAGGTCCTCCTTTTAGAGCCGCCATGTTGAGATCACTTAACCATCCTGTTAATGAACACAATTGTTCATGGAATAAAAAAGTCATGGCTGAGCGTAAATAGAACAGCGATCACTATTAGTCCAAGAAAAGACAACAAAGTTGCAAAATGTAAGTAAAAACAAAAAAGATGTTTTCATTTTTGTAGCTCATTTCAAACTGTCTATTTTAATTCAACAGGACTAATTTGCAGCACTACGGTAGATCCATGCACATTTCACCGTATTACAATGTTTTGGTAAAAAAACATTTCCTATCCCTATTTGGCACATATGCTTCATATGTATTTAACAGTTGTACAAGAGGCTCAATAGTTCATAAAAAAGGCAATTTAGCTAAAAACATGCACCAGCGGATGCACTTATATGCTAACAGGTGCCCATGAAGATCACGTAAACTCTGCTGTCAACAAGAGCTTTTCAAATTTGGCTGTCCATGTATGACACTAATGTTTAAGTAAATCCTAAAATAACACTTCCAAAAAAGCAGCACCAATGTTTTCAACATTATGGGAAATGGGTCTTAAGCAGCAAATCAGCATATCAGACTGTTTTCTAAAGGATCAAGTGACGCTGAAGGCTGGAGTAACGATGCTTTATATTTAGTTTTGCATCACAGGAATAAATTACATTTTAAACAGTGCTGTCAAAAACTGTGTGTTGACAGAGGCGATACATTTTTGCCGTTTAAAGTTATACAAATATTTAATGCAGGGGTGGAGCTAGACTTTAGACATCCAACTAACAAAGCATGCTGTAGCCTGTATAACTTCATATTAAAACTACAAACATGGGTTTCATGTTCAAAAGTGGGAGCTTTTAAAATAATACCAGCCAAATAACCAGCTGCTGTGATGTCTGTTATTCAAAGAACAAATGAAAGATTAGGAAATCAATAACTTTAAGGATTTAACAATACTACCTGTGAAACTAGCCGTTTAGGGGGGCGTGGACAAGTCGGAACTTCTATGAAGAATCTCTCTTTGGTTTTGAAAGTTTAATTTGAATCATCTTATCTATGCACTAAGAGCTTGTAACACTCCAGAGAGAAAGAAAAACTTGTAATCACACCATATGACCACTTTAATAATTAATATCTCAATAATTAAATATCAATTAATAAATTATTTATTTATTGACAGCACGGATTTTAAAACGTTTAAAATAGAAAGCAGCTCTTTTTTTTTAAATTGTGAATATTTCATAATATCACTATTTATACAAATGCAACTTTTAAATGGTAGTGTATTATAATACAGCGTGAAGCAGTTCTAAAGCTTTTGCTCAGCTTAACGTTTGATTTTTATGAAGCTTTTTATTAAGAACATTCCTCAATCATGTTTCAGTCGAGATCAGAGAAACAACACAGGAGCAGATGCAGGGCTCAGGCAGAGAGGGAAGCTCAGCTCAGCGCAGCACAGAGAGCAGAACAGACGCAGGGGAAGGTGCATACCTGGTCGTCTTGTGCTGGGAATTTCAAAGTGCCGGAACCTAAAAGCTGAGAAAACACTTCTGCAGTCAGACAGTGAATGGCTAAAGAGAACAGAGATGCCAAGCACACGTTAGGACACAAAGAACCAACAAGTGACATGAGTACAGCAAACAAACGAGAGCGCCTGACCAAAAACCGGCATAAGCAATGCTTTCTGCAAACACCTCACCACCAGAAGAGAATTGCTTGCGCTGTGAACGTAGACTGAACACTCACACACGTGGGGCATGAGGCAGGACATGTGATGAAATGTTACGGTGCATCTGTGCTTTGGTAACACTTTATGTAAGTAGTGAGAAACGTATGGGAATTACGACTTGACTCAGAAATACCTGTTCATTGACGGTGAGTGGCGCATTGTTTGCAGGGAGATCCTCAGTGTCCATGATGAAGTCTAAGCTCTGAGGAGATCACTGATTCTGCATAGTGGTTGAAGGGGATGTTACCAGCTCCTCAGGACCCCTAAAGACAAAGATGCTCGTCAACAAAAATTCCTGACAGCACTATTCAATGATTTAATGACCTATTTAATTCAACTGCATTCCGTTTAATTTTTAAAAAGAGCTTTTACATTTTTAACCCCTATGCTACAATAACTGGTCAGAGATGGTAGGAAGTTCCATACTACATTATGTAACCACCTGGGGTCTGCAAAGATGCCAGAAGGAGAACCTTTTCAGATGACAGAGAAAAAAAAAAACCTAAAATCACTTATGATTGGACACATAAAAGTAATATATAACTTGAATCGGTAAAGGGCTACTTATATTTGTGTATGCATGTTGCTTTTAGAAACACATCACTAGAATCAGCTGAAATTCAGCGAATACTTTACACAGAAATGTGAGAAATATCTGTACAAAGCTTGTAATTTCAATGGCAAAAACAAATACTACAATAAAGTAATAAAGTAATCCGTATGAAACCAACAACACCGTCTAAAGTAATTAATCACTAATTAGAGAACACCCGCGCACTGTTCGTGCTATTGGTATAACGAATCTCCATGTGAGACGCATGACCTTTCGTTTTAAGGAATGTGCTTTGGTTTCTATGGTCATGCCACTGTGTAATGCCCATAGATATGTATATATATATCGTTATGCCTCCGCTAAAAACTACAGTAACAGCAATACAGTTTGCAATACATACTTTGAAGAGTGCACCCACAACATCTTGACTATTGTGTTGTTTAATTGTTTGTTCGTAAAAAAAAATGTTTAGCTGCACCCGCAAGTGAATCTCAAGTTGTTTTGTGTGATAGTTATATATAAAATATTCTGAATAAACTCCAAAAAAGCGTTTACAACAAAATTATACTTTTTTCATTCTATCTTGGAGCAAGTCAAATACCTGACCGAATGGCTCATTATGTGGGCCTTCTCCTTCTCAGGTGTGAATCCCACTATTTTTGTATTTCCATAAAAAAACTGACATTAAAATGTATACATTGTTTTCTGTGAATGAGTTTAGGGTTAGGGTTAGATTATCACATCATTTTGAAGCACAAACTCTAGACTACAAGATCCAGTTCTAAAACTTGTCAACAAAATGTTCTGTATGTGTTTTATTGCCTTATTCAAGTGATTTTAGGTTTTCAGAAAGTAAACAGAAACATTGCATTGCTAAAAATTGACAAATCTTATTTTAAATCAGAAAAACGAAAAGAAAATACACAAAAGAAAATTATCATTTTGAATATTGAGTCATAAAAAGTAAAAAAACAAAGTCAGATTTAGTTGCACTGCATCACCTGTGTTTTTACTTTTATAACTTTAAGTAGCCTAAACATTAAAATGCTTCAATTTGAAATACTTCACAATATGGAAGAAAAAGTATGATGTAAAATATGCTAAAGGTAAAAAAGATAAAATTGTAACAACTATTTCACTCTAATCAGAAACTTAAATATTAAGTTATTAAGGTGGAAACTGCTTTGTGATTTAGTTTCACTAAATGTAACAAACTGTACACAAAAATAGTTTTCTTAAAAAAAAAACACATTACAGAAGAGTTCTTCGCTCACTAGGTTATAACAAAATAACCAAGTATTTCAAATGCAAAATATGATTGTAGCAAAATTTACACTTAACTGTCACACTGTTTCAACAACATTACACATTACAATGATTTTCTTTACATTAAATAACATTAAGTATTGTAAATACTATGGTGCTTTGGCAAGAAACTATGAATTCCATGGTATATCTTTGAATTAATGACGTAGAGAAGTGTGTAACGTCACGTCTATGACGCCCGCTCTCAAGGTTGTCAACTTAAAATATTACAATCCAGGTAACTGGAAGAACACAGTTCTCAAAAATCTGGCAGGTTATTTCCAAGTATAAATCGACAGAGCATGTTCAAATATCACTGTGCACGTGCGATTTAAGATGCGTGCCTTGCATTAAAAATGTGCGCGTGTAATTATCCTAAAAACAATAGGGCATTATGTAAGACTTGCGCATTTTCACATCAAGCAGGCCTGTAAGGTACTAGTATAGCCCTCCCAACACATTCACAATGCAATCATAAAAACTCTCCTCACGGGACATACACACTTCATCTACTGATCACACTGCTCACACGCCAATATGCCACGACTCGGGACGGCATTTGATGTATTTCCTTTCTCTTTATCATAAATATATAAATTATGCTAATTAAGACCATTGCATATTAACCAAAAACTCATTTCGAGTACGAGACTTCGTATTGCGTTGTGAAAAATAACATGCAAGCTGTGCTCATATTCACGACTTACCCGCTGAAAGGTGGGATATATTCTTTATTTCTCCTCCTTCGGCGAGCTTTGCCACAGTTTGTTTTAAATATGCATAATTAAAAATTCATCTCACAGCTTCCGACGCGCGCTACGAATGCACACAAAAGAGCTATTTGCATTGATAAGGAGGCTCGGGAAAGCGCTGGTCCTCTTTTGAACTAAATATTTAATGACGTCTCTCCGTTAACTGTTGTGCCGGTGAAGCAAGTGCACCTTAATAGCCAAGGTAAACCCTTATCTGCAGAAAAGTGCCGAAAAATTAACACAAATTTGCTCTTTTGCACTACGTCATGAACATAATTTATGCAGGCCGAGTCTCGCATTGAAAAAATGGCGCTGGCTCGACAGAACGGGAGCGATGGCCGTCTTAAAGGGACAGCATTACTGCAGCTCACTGCACTTGATTCAGGCTGCAATATTGCCACAGTGTGAGGTTATGCTTTCACTGGAAAATGACTAATATTATTAAAGCGAACCATTTATTCTGTATGAATGAATTATTGTTGTTTACAAAAAATATATATTCTTTTTAAATTTAATATAATGGTGATAAAATCATGTTTTCATGTTTATCAATTTAAATTAATTAATTTTATTCAATTAATTTAATCTTTTGATGGTTTTTCCAAAAAACAATGATTTAAATATAAAGTACTTAAAATAGTAATATTCATGTTTTTCTATGCAGTTTCTAAAGTTTTTAACTTTTAAAACAAAAACTTCATGATAAAATGTAAAATATACAAAAAATATATATATATTTTTTTACAATTTAAAATATTGATAGGTGATACAGTGATTGATAATACCCCTGTGTCCTTGTACCTCTTTAAAGTCTAAAGTTTTAAATAAAAACACACAGGCATATTATGACTCCATGTAAAATATTAATAAATATAACAAAAGAGGCCATTTTAAATGCAATTTTTAAAAAATGCCATCTTACTACTTACAAAACTGCAGATGCTTTTAATCAAAGTGACTTACGAATGAGGAATAGTAAATGTAAATCAAAAAATTAAATGATAAAGAAAAAAAAGAGTTTGGCTACAGCCCAAGCAGTTTAATCCACAGTTTTCCCTCTGATTGTTCCCCAAAGACAATCATTTATGGCACTGCAGACAAATGCGTCTGTTGCATTGTTATGTGAATCTCTATTGTGATGGTTGCATGTTTTTTTGAGAAAGCTTCATGGACAACAATTAAACGCATTCAAAAAAAGATGTTCTTTGCTCGAGAAAACCTGATGCATATTTTTATATGTGATTTACAAGGCATATTCACATTTTTTATAATGAACTGCCTCATGAAAGAGACACCGTGCCTCTATACACACTCTGTGTCTTTCCTCTGTTGCCAAGCCAGCTGGCAAACACTTCCATTTGCATGCATTAGCAGCATATTGCCATGGAGCTCAAAGGAGTACTGGGATTGCTGAATACAGACGAATCTGTAATTAGGTTCACATCCAGTATACAGGCCTTAACTATTACAGAGAAGTTCTATTTTAGATGTACTAAATGCATCTTTATGCATCTAGCCACAAAAATGTATTAATTACATTTAATTTAGTCACACAGGTCCAAAACAAAATTTGGATCATCATTCCTATTCAAAGTAATATATTGGGTTGAATATTGCAATCAAATGAAACAATTTTAATGAAACCTCTGCTCTGCTTGGCACACTTCCCAGGGCCTAGTTATACAATATCAGGTTCATCAAGTGTGCAGAATCAGTCCATACTAATCACTCCTTTGAGTACACAGGAATTCATATTACATGCTAATATCAATAATAATATTAAATGTAGTGTTTATTCTTGTCATTGTACATTACTGATACTGTTAACTGCTTTGACACAATCTGTAATGTTAAAAGTGCTATATAAATAAAGGTGACTTGACTAAAATATAAATATATTCACATCAAAGTCAATAGATAATAATTGATTTAAGACATAAACAACATGCCAAACTGTCACAGTTCAGTATTTGGGGTAAGATATCACAATGAAACAGCATGTCATTGGCTAATTGTAATATTTAATGGAATATTAAATTGTGACATATGAACCAGCACGTGAAACCTTGCCCTCATCTGAGATTTATTTATAAGTACTCTTAACCTGTCCAAAATTTTAGTTCAAATCTACCTTGTCTGCTTGTGTATTTATTTATTTATTTATTAGAAATATAAAGAGTTTTTTGAACTAGGCATTTGAAACCAACATAAAAACCACTAGAGAAAATACATAACTGTGTAACTGGACTTTGGATCAAACTATGATAACAGAGATAAAGTTTGGCCTTTGTGCCAAATTCCATCTGTGATATCTGCCCCGCATATAAACGCAAATACCTGACATATAAATATATAAAAATATATATATATATATTCCAACATTTTTAATTTTAGTGTAAAGTGGGGCTTACAGAGACTTTCGTTTTTGCGGTAATATGAGTCATGAGTTTCTCTTTAACAGGGAGTGGCGTCCAGAAACTGACGCGTGCGTGACGTAGCTCCTCCCAACACAAATATACTCAAAGCATAGCCCGACGAAAACAAGGAAGTAACGAGCAAAAAAAAAGACGAGGAACTTTGAGTAAATCGTGTATTTATTGTCATATAAACGCAGAATTCGGTCTGTATAATTTTTCATCCACTAGAATATATTATCTACAGTGAAGAACAATGAACAACAAAGGTAAAAACACGATCATCTCCGCTCTTCTGCTATTTTGCTTAGCCGCTTCCTAGCAACTACCAATGTAGTTAGCCAGCGTAACTGACTTACATAACAAACGACTTCACGTACTGAGCTCTTATTGATTGTGTGCCAAAAACATCTGTCATCGACTATCTCCTGACATACACTATAATTTTTAACGCGGTAGTGTCTGTTTTTAGCGGACTGGGTAATGTTTTGGACTGAAAACGGGTAAAGGGTAACGAGCTTGGCTGCTACAGCGCGATGACGTGATCGGAAAGGTGACCTCATTAAGAAAGCGAGACGTTCACAGCTTCAGTTTAATCATTTAATCAATCGAATTTAAATATGTTTCATCGATATACTGTGTGGTATTTATTAAAGAACCGTTTGTCTTATTGTTCTAATGTAATATAGCTCTCAGTGAAGCCTGGCCTTTTTGTCTCTTGTTTGTTTGTGTGTGGCTTAACGCCATTTGTAATACATACGTTTCCACATCCATTTTTTTGTAGCAAGTCATTTGTCAATAATCATGTGTTTTGGTCAATATCACAGAGCGTCTTAATAACATGGCTGGGTCACTTCAAAATTATTTTCATTATTTTGCCAATGCATTTTATTTATTTAATTCACATTTCAAGCTTTGGTTTAAGGAAAACTACTCAATGGTTTCTCTTGGAAAACCAAAATATTGTTGGCTATTAATTCTGTTGTGATATTAATTTTAAACAACTACCTGTCTTTTTTTTTTTTTCTCCATGCAGGTTCATATCCACAACAAGCTGTTTACCCTCAGCAGAGCACAGCACCCGTTTATCCGCCTGCTATGCAAGTCCCTCCTCAGGTGTCCCCATATGCAGATGCCCCTCCTCCATACTCTGAGGTAACCAGTACTAATTTCTCTTTCTTTGGCTATGTCAGTGTATAACATGTCCTGGAAGCACTTTAGAAGCATTTCGATAAATGTAAGTTACATTACTCAAGTCTGCATAGCTAAAGATTACCGCTAAAGGTTCTTCTGAGAACGTGAATCATTTTTGGAAAATGCGCTTGATGAATCATCTGTTGAGATGCAAGTGGCACGACTCAAAGGCAATTTTAGCAATGAACTAGACTACATGAAACTCCCAGAGGAAAGAGGTATTCTATCTAGTATGATAGATTTATAACCAATTATTGAGGAAAGCAGTTATTAAATAAAGCAATAAGTCCGAATAGGCTGTTTATTAAAACCCTTTTAAAACCTTAACAAAAGGTTGTTGTTGTTTTTTTAATTTGCAGGACAAGTGATGTGATAAAAGATTTCTCCATTCGATAAAATGTTCATTTCTTTAACTGTCACTTTAGGCTTATATACGGTTGCATATTTGTTTAACAAAATTTTAAAATGGATTTGAGTGCAGCTAATTAAAAAATAATTAAAACCTTTTAAAATTTTGAAATGTTTCCCCCTCAGGTTTATCAGCCCAGGTATATGGCTCCCCCCCCAGCCCCTGGACAGATGCCCCAAATGACCTCAGCTTACCCTGGTACCCAGATGTACATGCCCATGCATGCTCAGACTGTGCCAATGGGGGCTATGGCCCCTAGTGTCCCAATGGCATATTATCCGATGGGGCCCGTGTACCCCACTGGTTCCACCGTCATGGTGGAAGGTGGATATGATGCTGGAGCTCGCTTTGGGCACAGCACCAGTACTTCCATTCCTGTGAGTATTCCCAGTAAACATCCAGGAAATACTATGAATTTATCAGCCTGTAAACAGTTCACCCAAAAATGGAAATTTACTAAAAATCTACTCACTCTTGGGCCATCCAAGATGCGGATGAGTTTGTATCTTCATCAGAACAGATCTTTTGATGGCCTGAAAGTTAATACATTTTTACTAAATGTTCATTTTTGGGTGAATTATTCCTTTAAGCACATTTAGTTTATGTTGGATAATCAGGTTGGATTTGTTTTGAGATGAGGGACAAAACATTTTATGTATATGTTTATTAGGTGTTCAAGATGTATTTGTTGTATTTAACCACGTCATCAAAATATGTTAAAAATAAAAGGATCAACAAAGTCAGCCATTAACCTGCAAGACATTTTGTGAAAGATCTTTTGAGAAAATAGACGTAGGAGGTTTTAAACATGTTTACACACAACATGTGATGTTTTTTCTGTAGCCTGTTTTGTCCCTTTACTCAACAGTCCACAAAGTGTGAACTTCTTTTTCAGGTTCAGTCTGAAAATGTCACTGATGAAATATATTTAATTAATTTATTTTTGTCTTCACCTTCAAGCCTCCACCACCTGGACACCTCCCTAACGCGGCTCAGATGGCAGCCATGCAAGGTGCAAATGTGGTGATGACACAACGTAAGGGCAACTTTTTCATGGGCGGCTCTAGCGGCGGTTACACCATCTGGTAACAGTGAGCACCCCCCTGGGCCTGGACCGAAGCCCTCCTTCCTTCTCCCTGGTTCCCTTTACCTGTTCTCCCACCCCTGCCTCCTTTGGGGCTGCTTGGCTAAGCCACAATACTGATTTAATCTAATGGAATGTAATGTTTTAGAGCCCCTTACTCAAGGTACAATACGCCGCTGTTGATATAATTGTGTAATATCGCAATTACGTAATGTAGAACACAATTATTGCGTATTCGCAATTAAAAAGCGCATGATAATTGTAAGTTGGAACTTCTAGTGATCATATGTCATAATTATCGGTTGGCTAGTTAAGAGAGTAAACAACTTTTAAGGTGAAGACCAGGTCATTTTTACCTTTATTGACTCTTACAACTTCATTTTTACAGTACGTTTTCTAATTTTTGGTTGTCGTCTTGAGCCAGAGATCATGCCAAGAGAACTGCCGAGTCAGTTTGTTCATCTGTGTACAGTAGCTATGCACTTGAAACTTTCTCTTTGAATAGTATGCTTAACTACGCCTTTCGTTCATATTCTTAAGGTCTTGTCAGATATGTAAACTGCAGATTTAAGCACTCTTAATCAAAGAGAAAGATGTGTTTACAACTTCAAACAATGGCGGCGTATCGTACCTTTGGGCAAGCTTATATAAATATTATCAGGTGCCAAAACTGCACCATTATTTAAAAGCAAAGGAATTTACATATGAATGAACCTAAATGCAGTAAAAGAGAGAGTGAACAAGAATAACTAAACTGGTTCAGAAAAGTAGGAATTTTTTTTTTTTTCTTCAAAATTTTCCCTCCAATGTCGGATACCCAGAGCTGTACATTTAGCCGTTTCACTTAGTTTAGCGTGTGTTATGTGTGTGTTCCAGCTATATGTGCTTCTACACAAGATTTTCAGCATTTTCCACAAAGGTAAAGTTGTTTACAGAGGTCAGGACGTAATCAAATTTCAGTATTTTAAACGATTCGGCACATCAAGCATTTTTTTTTTGTTTGTTTTTGTGTGTGGGGAGCTGCTTGTACCAAAGATCTGGACTAGAATGCACTAAAAGCTTTTAGCTTTTTGTAAGTCTTCTGTCATAGTGCATCTGCACACAGATTCATACTGAAATAAATGAACATATCATACTTAGATGATGGTGATTGCTTTCCGGGCAGAGCACACCACTGCTGTGACTGCATTTTCTAGGGGTTGTGTTTTAAAATATATATATAAATGTTTCCTAGTTGCATCTTGATGTTTCTGCATGCACTTTTCAGTAGTTTTGTTCTTAATAAAGAATTTTCATTGTTAAATTTTTTAGGAGTACTACAAGATTAATTTATGTGCACTGTCAACCAATTCTGAAATGTTTTTGCAGATTTCTTCTGTACATATGCTTTTAAATACGAATTGCGTCAGTTATAATTGGCGCTGCATTGATGATTTTCAAAGCAGTGCGGTAATACGTAGCAGCAAATACAACGGCTGAGAAATTGTGGTGTTGATTTGTAAATGTTTCGCAAGGGATTAAAGTTTTCCTCTCTCTTTAGTCTCTAATGTGATTTAGAAAAATACCTGACAAAAAAGGAAAACCTCACCGAATGTTACACCAGCAGTTGTCTCCACCGCTTCTAATTTATTTAACTGCTAAATTTTCATTTCTACTCCCAACAGTGATCGAATGACCATCAAAAGCAGCCGTTTCCTCTTCGACACTACTTGCTTAAGCGGTTACCTGTATTCGATGTGACTATACATCTAAAAAGCGGCTTCTTTAGCTAGATAGAACAGAGGTCAAATGCTTAAAGAAGCTTACTTAGGTTTATTCTCCATACATTCACTGGTATCAAATTTTGGTCAGTATACCATTTTCTGATTAAATTTTGAGATATAGCCTGGCAAATTGGGCTCATTTTTAGGCTTTGTGTATCAGGTGCATCACTGGGTATCCGACACTACTGTACCGTTCTAAAGGTTTTGCCCATTTGAATAATAAAAAAAAGACCTCTCTGCAAATAAAGGAAAAAAAAAATGTTTTTGATGTTTAAAAAAACAAACAAACAAAAAAAACATGCCAAGTATGCTGGCATTGCCTTAGCACCATTTCTATAATTTTCTGTGATGTAGGCTTCTGACCTGGTAGTTTCCTAACCTGACTTTATGCCATTCTTTATTTAATCCCATTTCATGTATTCTTTGCTAGGAAAATAACATAAGGCAAAAAAAAAAAAAAAACATGAGGGCAAAGCCTTCAGAACTCAATATCTGTTTCAACTTAGCGCAGCATTTTCTCATGGCATGTGGCACCGTGTGTTTGTGTATGCAATGTAGCGGATACACTGCTTATCTTGAGCCTCAATACCATGACAGTCATGGATGGTATACGTCTATGTGGGCACTACAGTTCAGGGAACCCTCTTGATTTTTTTTTTCTATATATATAATATAAAAAGATTGTGATGGGTTAGAATGGATGCACACTGCAGCATCAAGGAACCGAGGTCCTTCCTAGTTTGCTACATGACAAAATGGTCTCCAATGAAAATGTGGTGCACTTAACTTTTTTTATACTAAACCTTAAGTATAAAACAAAATTTAGAATAAAAGCTATTTTGAATTTTGACAACCTGTGTTGTAATATGTCTTTCAATGTTTCGTGCTTATATACTTTGTCTGTTGGGTTGTATATTTGGAGGGTTACCTCAGCAATTGACATTCACCCCAATGCAATAATGACTCAAGATCTTGGAATTTATATTGTTGTCAATCCAAAATCTTACAAGGAATTTTAAAATGTAATACAAAATATCGTTTTTGCACCAACACAACTAGCACAGGATTCATTTCAAATTAAATTTTGGTTTTACTAGCTAGACACTTGTATTTGACATATAATCAATAACTGCTGTATCATATTGATAGTGCAATTTTTTAAAAAACGTTACTGAGAATCAGATATATAAATTACATTCATTTTCATAAGTAACATGCAACTGTAACCCTGCACACAAAAATATTAAGTATCATATGCATCTGATATTATGATCAGCATGTGTATGTTTTACAAATAATGACAGAGGTATCATATTTGGCACCGTTACAGCATGCCTGTGTAACAAAAGTACATTTTGAATGATAAAATGTCTAAAAAAAAAACACATTTTAATGTTTTACAAGGCACTGTAAAAGTGGACTCCCCAACTATTTATAATGTAAGAATTCTGCCAATAAATAATAATAAAAAAATTAAAAAGTAGCAAAGAAATGGGTAAAGGGTAAAGCCATGAAAAGTCCCAAATTAACACTATTTTGACTTATAACTGAATAAAACTGAATGCGTACAGTGCCTCTAATGTTTGCCGTTTGATTGAAGTGCAGTGCCACTTCTGCTAACTGAACACTAGTAATAACTGATAATAATTCCATAATTACTGATAAATAATTTGTTGTTTTAATTGTCTTGTAATTTCTGATGAAGCAGCGAGTTTAGAACGTTTTTTTTTTTTGAGTGAACTATAAACTATAAACGAAGGCTTAACAATTTGACAGGGAAAATAATGATTGTCCCCATAACACAGTAACTTTACCATATGAAACGTAACCAATGGTGAGCTTATTGACCTCCTGAATAAACTAACTTTGACTTCTCCTCCCAACATGAAACTCAACCTGTATCCCTTCAACTGAGCATTCTTTCATACAGCACAGACTACTGGTTTATGTCCCATATATCTTGCACGTACACCTCGGTTCAGATGTCTGCAGCGGTTTATGAGTACTGATCATGGGTTCAACCACTCAGATGAAGTACTCCTTCTTGTTTTCAGTCACGGTGTCATTGTAGACCTGGTCAGGGTCCACTCCTGGAGCAGGCTCACCTGCGGTTCTGTACACACCCTTACTGTGGCACAGGTATCTGTACAGCAGGACCCCACAGACAACAAGGGTCAGCAGGATCAGGGCAATTACCACTAAAAGAGAAGAGAAAAATCCTTTTAAGCAGCCAGCAATATGCAATAAATCAAATGAAGAAAATAGTACTCTTCAAGATTACCATTTATTTATAAAAGGTCCCAGATACAGTTGATATAATGAGCTAGCTATTAAGCAAAGACAGTCTATAATGCTAGGAATGACTGGTAGTGGCACAGGTTCTTTTACTAAACATGAAAGGAACCATTAAAAACGTGTTAGCATATTTAAAATAATAATAAAATGGATAAAAATCTTTCAATAAAGGTATTCTGAAATGAATAAATTAAATTGATTAAATGTAACAAAACATAATAGACATCAAATGTTATTAAATATTTCTATGTTAAGCAATGCTATTCTTTTGAACTTTCTATTCATCAAAGAATTATGAGAAGTCAGTCTGTCATTGTTTTTATTATAATATTAAGCCATTTTCAACATTGATACACGTTTCTGTAAAATCAGCGTGTTAATGATTTCTGAATGATTGTGTGACACTGAAGGCTAGAGTGATGGTTGTTGAATATTCAGTTTTGTAATCACAGGAATAAATTACTTTTAAGAATCAAAAGAGAAAACGGTTATTTTAATAATAATCATTTCACAATATTACTGTTTTCACTATTTTTGATCAAATGAATGCAGCCTTGGTGAACACAAGAGATGTCTTTAAAAAAAATCTTACATTACATATGTAAAACTGATCCAAATATGGATGCAAAAATGGAAGCTGTACCTGACGAATGACTCAAACCAGAGCCAAAGGCTTGAGGTTTGAGTCAGGTGTCGCACCTCTAATCTGTAACGTTATCATGACACCTGCTGCCAAACACCGCATTTACCGTGTACCAATACCATCACCAAAAAAGCTTTCAATGAAGTTCATTACCTCCAATGATAGTCATGTCTGTTTCCGGTGGAGCAGCAGTTGTTGATGCAACATCTATCCCCGAGAAAAAAAACACATTACTGAAGATGACACGCAAAACCTGTATGTCAAGATTACATGCACTAAATGTGGAATTACAACCATTTCCAGCTAGAGAAACTGGTCGAAGAGTAATCGGATTAGGAGAGGTGCAACATGGCACGGTGTTAGGATTTAACTGTGCGTAGATTTTATTTAATGCTTAAGCATCGCCTCCGATGAAACATAATCTAGGCCCGACTGAGATCAGGTTAGACTAGTGTACAAATATGAATAAGCAAAATAAACAGCGCTAGTGCCAAGATTGTGTTACGTTAGCTTAATACAATGTTCAGATACATTGTCTGATATGAGTGACACACCTTTGATGCTCTTCAAGCAGTTTGCTCTTTATATTAGAAGACAAGGTGTAGGCTTGGACTTACCAGTAGGTGCAATGCTAGCCACGGTGAAATTCATAACTGTAATGAAACGGACACCTAAATGGAGCAAAATAACCATTTTCAACATGAAAATCATACTTCCAACTGTGACTTCACAAATATGTGCTTTCTGTAACAGACGATAACTTGTTAGGTAAACTTCCATTTAAACATTAACTAAAAGTGGACTAACATCTCTGGGATGTGAGACAGATGGACTGTATCCAGTTTATGGCTCATTAAGGCCTATTGTTGTTGTTTGAAGAGAGGGACACTTATGTGTGTGTGGAGGAATGGGAAATTGTATATTAAATGTTTAGGGATTTAAATATCATTATGACTTTTAGAAAGACAAGTACTTTTAACAACTGATGTCAAGATGCTTTATAAAACCTTTGGACAGCATCATAGGTTCAGGCTCATTCTATAAAACGTGCGCTGCTTCTAGACTGATTGATGGGAATTTTTTAAACATTGTGATATGTTGCGTAATGGTAAATAAAATATTAGTAAATGCCCATAATTGCTATCTCAAGAGAAATTAAATGTATCAAAAAATACATTTGAAAAGAATTTGCTCACACTCAGCCCAATCCGAGATGTAGATGAGTTTTTTTGACGTTAAAAAACATCTTAACGATGTGTTTGTTTCTTACAAACATGAAGATTTTTGATTTGCAAGGCTTTAACTGGAGTCGCATAGGTTACTTTGGATTATTGCGATGTTTGCACTCTTCAGACAGCACCCATTCACTGCAACAACCCTTTTAACATCTTGCATGTTAAAAAAAATCATAGTAATGTAATTGACAAGCACGTAACAAAAAATACATTGTATTTGGAACTTATTGAAAGAATGACACTGTCATTATGACAAACTATTTTATTTATTGATTTACTATTAAAAAATAAAAATTATGCTCCCCATAACATGGGGACACCACTTTACTAATATATATATATATATATATATATTTTTTTTTTTCTATAGTAGAAAAAAATAATTAATAGTGTGGGGACCATTCAGATAAAACATGATTAAATAAAATATTTATTAATTATTATGATTCATTTTCATTTATTTATTTATTAATAAATGATTAAATTATACAATAATATGTTTGCATCAGCTTTTCATTATTTATGCTATTTACCCACTTGCACAATGTACACAAACACACCCGTCATAAGTCATAAGTCTCACTTCCTAAATTGAATGAACTTTCCTTCTTACAGATCTCAAAGGGTTAAAACACATTTTAAACGGTTCTCTTCTCGTTGTCATGTGGCCAGGTACACCACACACAAAGCTAGAGGTGCTGGTCGCCAAACACGCACCATCGAGATTGTTTGTTTGTTTGTAGTAGGGACAGCCTGATAAAACTGTCATCCTAACGATTCCGTTTATTTGATCTAGTCGATAGTAGTCGGAAATCTCCTCTCACACTGTGAACGATCACTTTAAAGAGCTGTAAAACTCATCATCAGCTGCTCAGCCATTTGAAACCGTCAGATCTACTTCCAGACCAACAGGAACAAAAAAACTTACCTGTTTGAAGTGTTAAAGTCGCGGATAAACTACTTTAAGTTGAAGATGCAGGTTGAAGTTATATTTAAGACGGAGAAATCAAGGAAAATAAGCAGGGTTCAAGTCAAAGCAGTGTGAAGCCTCCACAAGACTTCATCTCGAGTGTGCGATGTCCGAAATGTGAAGGAGTCGTTTATTTGATTCGAATCTTTTAAATGAATCGGTTGAATCGGTTCACAATTCTAGTCTGAACTACCCGTTCACGGAATGGATTGGCGGTTTCCGAGTCAAAAACACAAACGTTGCGCTGAAACTTGGATTGTAAAAAGTACTGTAAGTAGATTTACAATTTGAATAAATGGCAGTTTATTACCGCACTTACAGTTACGACCATATAGAGTCCCTTCATGTAAAATAACTGTTATTTCTTTTTACTATTTTATTAAAACACACATTTTGTGATCATAGCTGCAACACATTGAACCGGGGCACACAAAGTAAAATTTTCATAAACCTCAAAACATAATAGAAAAAAGTAATAAACTAGATTTGCTTTTATTTGTAGACCACGTTTCATTACGCCCACATGACGTAATTGCGTCATGACGCAAAGAATCTTTAATTCGTCTTTGAAACAATGAACAGTCCGAAAGAGTCGATTCTTTGAAACGAGTGACTTCTCTTTCGCGGAGCATAGGCGCGTTCACGCGTTTCCTCCTGCCCGCTCCCGCGAAGAATTAAACAATGGTCACATTCCACGAAAGGACCCATATTAACCAACAACCACCACCCTAGAACACGCTAGACTAACCTCTGTAAAAAGAAAGGTGATTTGGATCATTAGTTTAATTGCTTAGTGTCTAATGAATAAAAATGTAAAAACAATAGGCAACTGAGTGGCAAGTAATTTTTTATTTATTTAATGATGGATGATTCTCAAGTACATTATAAACATTTGATCAGTTAGATACATCTTTGTCTTTAAGGCTATTGAGTTATGTATCTAAAAATATAAAAAAATGCTTAAGGAAGACCACCACATATAAAGGACAATCCAGGAAAGTGATTCTATTCTAAAAGAAACTGTTCTCGAATTAAAACCCAGGATTTAAATATTTCTCTGAAAAGACATATGTCAAAAGATCCAGGATGAAAAAAAGAGAGGCTACAGCATTTTGCATCCTCTGTTAGTTCGGATTCCAGTGTATTGCCAATAAACACTGCGTCTTTTCTGTAAACATATGACATTTAAATGGAAAAACACATTAAGCAATCTGCTCATAGTGCATTCAATGAAACACATGAGCACAACTTGAGTGTGAGTAAGAAGTGCTCTCAAATTATGCTGACCTTTTGTCTTCTATTTAGGGGCCTCTGTTGTCGCTCCCTCCTTTACCTCTCCTGACGGATGGTCACCCTTGGTAAGAGCCTTGGAACAGGTCAAATAAATAAAAATTACACCTCGTTCACAGTTATATTTAGGTTTCTTTATGAATGAGCGTAATGGTTATGTTTAGAGTGAAATACTAGCATACTAAAATGACCAAACACTGCAGTATACTGTATACTAATACATTTTTCAAACTATACATAAAACAGTAGGAATTATGGAAGGAGTTGGTAGAGATTGTTAAGAAAAATAGCTATAAATCCCTACAGGCTCATTTGCCAGACTGCAAACGAAAGGTTATTTATTACTATTTCAAATAAATGTTGTGTTTTGAATTTTCTAAGCAATACTGTTTCCACAAAAATAGTATAGGATTTCAACATTGATTATAATAGGAAATGTTTCTTGAACACCACATCTGCATAATATAATGAGGTCTGAAGGATCTTGTCACACTGGAAGACTAGAAGGCTGAGTTAATGATGCTGAAATTCAGCTTTATAATTATTATATACATTAAATATAAATTTATTTTAAATATCAAAATAGTAAACATTATTATTTTACAGTATTACTGTGATAAATGTTATCTTTGCTGTATTTTCCATCAAATGAAGGCACCTTTGGTGAGTTTTATACACTATAAAAAAATTTTAAAATCCAAATTATTCCAAATTCCATTGTATATGCACTTATGTGTTTTATAATGTGTTTACACCTTCACAGAACTCACATTGTTAGAAGCCTCAGTTTGTTCCACATCTGATTTAATGTCATTAGCTATTCTGTTCTCCAACCCTGCAGCCCCACCGTCGCCCACCTTCTCAGGGGATTTATGATCTTTGATCTTGGAGCTTTCAGCGATATTAGAGTTTGTTTTCAGTTCACTCTCATCACTGTCCTCCTCAGAAGACTCCTCCTGGTTGGGCATCTCTTGATCTGAGGCTTGTGAGGACTCCTGCTTTTTAGCATTCTTGTCTTCCTCCACTGGTTTATCTTCAGAGGAGCTGGTGTTATCCAGCTGAGGCTCATGGGGCGAGGTACCTTCCTCTGGAGGATAATCTAATCTTGTAGGGCTGCCTTTGGCATCTTTGACACAAGAGACGTTGTCATAAAGGGGTAAAGGACTGGTGGGGCTGGTCTGCTTAGGGCTGTATGATCTGTCAGACCTAAAACTGGAAGAGTTGTCTCTCCTGTAATAGAAAATATAGAGAAATATGCTAATTTGAATCTTATAGAAAATATCCTATAACAATGATACCAAATTATTATTATTTTGGCCAAAATAGACAAATAATAAACACACAACTACTATGTAATTTTAGATTAACTAATTGCTTGAACCATATAGTATTAATCATGCACATTCACCAGCAGATGGCATTAGTTCCCAACTTTTAAAGCTACAAGGCACCCGGCGAGACTGAAATGATGCTTTTTACCTTAGAGAGCCCCTGGGGTTGTAACTCGTGTGGAAATCATAAAAGCTTTTAAGTGATCTTGGGGACAGCGTGTCTCTAAATGACCTTCTCTTCAAGGAACCAGCGCTTAAAAGAAAAACAAGAGTTTTGTTAATTTATTAAAATATATTATTATACGCTTTTAAAGATAAAGGTACCTCACAATGCCATAGAAGAACCCTTTTGACTGAATGGTTCCTGCATGGCATCGCTGTGAAGAACCTTTTAAGCACTTGTATTTTTCAAACTAAATATTTCACTTCAAAACATATGGAAGAAAAGGCTATATACCGGTTGAAGTTCTTCACAACAAAGCTCTTATCTGGATACTGGGTGCTTAGCTCTTTCATCACAGTCTGTAGAACCTCATTGTTCTTGAAACCAAAACAGAAAAATGACCTCAGATAGTTGCAGAACACAAGAAATCACTTTTTTTTGGGGTGATCTGAGTATTTTATTGTAAATAGTATGTTTTACCTTGGTAAGTTCCTTGTAGAAGATGTCTCTGAGGTTGCAGGTGGCTTGGAAGACTGTGACATAGCATCCAATGCGACTACAGAATACAGAGTGAATAGAAATCAATTAAGGCAATGGACATTAAGATTTAAACCATCTGTGTAGGCTACTATGACAAATAACTCAAAAATCACCTGTCATATAGAAGAGGCAGTTCCACCTTCAGCTCCCTGTTCATTTCCTCAAATATCACCTTGGCTGCTTTCATCTCATCATCCGCCTATAAAAAAAACAGCACTAATGAAAGGCCTATTAAACATTCAGTCCGAATCATGTCGATATGTTGCTAGTAATGTCATGTTTGGTAGAGAATAACATGCATGGGAGGTTGGAACTTATCAGTAGACCTATGAAACAAACTTAGTGAGTGTTTCTCCGAATATTGCGAATATGTCATACAATACCTTTCCAATTTTGACATCATCCTTCTTTTTAGCATTCTGCAGTCCTGTCAGGTGATGCCGGGCAGAATCGTAGTCTACGAGTTTCCTGTTTCGCTTGGACACCTTTTCCTGAATCATGAAGAAAAATAGTTTTCAATCCACATTTAAAAAATGATTGAAAGCTTTGTGCAAGGTGCGTTTGTCATTATGAGAGGCAGCCGTTGTTACCCTGACATCTGGAAACTGGCTCATGTAAGACTCCATTGTGATTAATGCCTGATCACGCAGCTTCTCCTCATAATCTTTCCACAGAAGTTCTTCTGCCTTTGGAACACAGACAAACACATTTGTATTCATATGTGAGTAATTATAATTTAAGTGTGTGTGTGTGTGTGTGTGTGTGTGTGACCCTGGACCACAAAACCAGTCATAAGATGCATGGGTATATTTGTAGCAATAGCCAAAAATACAATGTATGGGTCGAAATGATCAATTCTTGTTTTATGCCAAGAATAATTAGGATATTAAGTAAAGATAATGTTACATGGAGATATTTTGTAAATTTCCTCCCGTAAATGTATCAAAACTTGTCGATTTTCTCAATATTTTAATTTTGCACCCTCAGATTCCTGATTTTTAAATTGTTGAATCAGCCAAATATTGTCCTATCCTAACAAACAACAAGCGTTCAATGGAAAGCTTATTCATTCAGCTTTCAGATGATGTATAAATCTCAATTTCCAAAAATGCACCCTTATGACCGCCTTTGTGGTCCAGGGTCACATTTACCATCACTACTGACAAATGCACAATGAACATATACTTTGCCAGTGAAAATTTGCTAATGGCCATGCATTTTGATTTTAAAGTCTTTCAGCACAGACTGCCATTCATTCTAAGAAAAGTCTTTAAAAATAGCGCCTTAAAGAAAATCTGTTTAGATATCCTCAAGTGTTGTGTTGTGTTTACTGTCAAATGAAAGGTAAACTTTTAATATCATACAACATTTAATATCCTGATATAAAATGACCTTTTCTGCCTTTCTATATATTCTTACAGTGCTCTCTGAGACTAACCTCCACAACTGCCCCAATATCCTCTGAGCCGTTCCACTTATCATCGTAGGCATCGAACAAGGACTGAAAGAGTCGACCCGAGGCATCCCTCATTACTGTTAAACATATGGCATGTCAATAATCCTTTTCCTAAGAAGCTGATCTCTTATACAAGTCTGATAAAGGCCCAACCTGAGACAGCATTGAGGTACGCTTTAAGGTCTTTGTATATTCTGTATCCATCGCTCTGCAAAGGAGATCACAAGGACGTGTTAGGCAATCTGATCCTCAAAACTGTTACTTTGTATACCATAGCAGATGTACCTGCTGGCATTGGAGGTTCGTCACACACAGCTCAAAGTGCTCATCCTTGGTCTCCTCAGATTTGCCAAACCTCTGCAACACCTGCAAAGGCATCACATATTACATACCTGACAGCCATGACAAGGGGATTCTCAAACTATACTGACAGCACTGCAATGAATGTTACACTCGAGCCTTGAAATATTGATAAGCGCACACTGGTGAAGAAAAAAGCTTCCTTACATGGTTGTAGATAGAACTATTCAGCAAACTTTTCCAATAGACAGTTTGAGATTATAAAATATGAAGTGCTTAAACCAGGGGTGTCCAGGAAGATCCTGGAGGTCTTCAGCTCTAATCCTGCCTAAACGTACATACAGTTCTCCTGATTATCTTACTTAGATGCTTCAGTTGTGTTTGATCAGGGTTGGAGCTGAAGTTTCCAGGAACAGGACGGGACACCAGACAGAATCAGTAGGTGAAGTGGTGACTCGGTCAGACTTGGTAGTCAAATAAACTAAAATTGTGGCAATAAAGGAGACTGTTAATGAGAGAAGAAAGCTACTTGTTTACATTGGCTCTCGTCAAAGGAGTAGATAAAGCAGCTTGTGTCAGGTACTCCCATGTCATGTGACTGCATTGATTACTGGATAATAAAATAACACTAACGTTTCTGTGCTCTCAAACAGGAAAACTCTGGAAATTAGTGTGGCGCTCTTTTGACAGTGTTTTATGATTCCAGCCACGTACCTTCTCCTGTGCTCTGTTGAATTGTTTCTGCACCCGTTTAGCAAGCACATTGGCCCCTCCTTTCGAGCTGATGCTGGCCTTGCTCTCTGCCATGTTCTCCACTTGTTTTCTTCTTGAATAATGTTTTGGTAGACCCACGAATTACCTGGCCAGCCCTGGGGGAAAAAGGAAATTTTTCGAGCAAACAGCAGTTGACTTGAATACGTCTGTATTGAAACTGCACCTTCTTTCACAGTCATAAGCCATAAACGTCTTATCTTTCCAGGTCATGACTTAAGCTTTGTGGCGGCCCCTGAATCATATTTTACAGTGAGTGGTTATGTAAGGGCATACTTATGGAGAATGTTGAAATTATATTATATTAGGTTTATATTACAGTGCACTATTGATCCATCTATCCTATGCAGGGTCACAGTGATGCTAGAGTTTTATATTATACTATATTATGAATTAACATTAGATTAAATTGCTTTCTGTAGGCGTGCCCTTCAGCAGAAATTGAAAAATGTATTAATTTGACAACGTTAACATTGTTACTTTCCTAGTTGTTTCTGAGAAGCTGCTTCCAAACAATCTATAATGATAAGGGCGCTATATAAATGAACAAATGAAATGAGAACTTTGCACCTTTTCTGTCCTGTTCTATTCTATTTCATATCACATAATATACTCAATTTATTCTGTTTCACTTCCAATTCTATTCTGAATCAAGTACGTGGAAGTAAATTTTGCATTTGTTTTATTATTTTATTCTGTATTACGGGTAACATAGGCTTAGTACATTCTTTATTTCATTTCTTTATAAGCAGTAAGACTACACTACAGATATTTCCAAACTACATTTCCCATAAGCCACAGCGCACAGAAGAAGCGTTGGCCACTCCCCCTCACAAATGTGGATGTTGTGAACTTTGCTCTGCTGTTTTGGTTAAACTCAGGTTCGTCTCAGTTCTGCTTCTACAGGACCTGCTGGATATGAACATGGGAAGCGCGTTGGCCAAGTGTGCTGTCACCGACCTGGCCATTCAGTGGGTCGGGTGGGCGCTAGCGTCTGCTTTCAAAACGGAAAAGTTTTACGACTTGGCAGGTAAATGATTTATCCAAAAGGCGTTGTCACGCGATATTGATATAGTAATAATTTCTCTCTTGTGTACGCAGTATGCACACCTAAGATGGTAATTCGCCTTAAAAATATAGCAGTTCTTTTTATTTTTTGTTGCGTTGCAACTCATGCAGCTTTTCTATACCGTTTTTTTAATGCCAGAAATGTTACCAAATTGCATTACAAAACGATGGTTATTTAAACTACATTAACTCGTTGTGAAACCATGATAAAACGTTACACCTCTCCACCCACAAGCCATAATCCTAAACGTTTACTGAAGTGTATTTCGACAAGCCAACCAATCAGATTAATTTATCTAGAGTATCATTGGCCAGTCTTCGGATACGTCACTGTCAATCCTGCACATAGAGGAGGGATTTGTCAGAAAACAGAAAAAAACTATAAAACTCGGATATGATCTTAGATATAAATTAGTAAATGAGCAAAATTATATAGATTTGTACAAACTCTAAAACTTATTTATTATATACTTATATATTTTATCTCTGTACAGAATACTAAAATACATTATAACACAATTTCAAAGGAGTTTAAATCATACATAAACATTTTAGCATTGCATACTAATTTTGAAAACTATATTGATTAGCAACTTATGCATGGCAAGCAAGTAATCACAACTTGCCGACTTTGCATGGGTCATTTTCAATAAGGATTTGAAGATTAATTCAAGTCTACTCGTAAATTAGCTTCTACTCACTCGTCAGCATTCACTTTGCGTTCCTTTTCAGTGGAGTACAAAAATTATCCAATCATTTCAGTCTTTCAACTGCAGGTCCCTGAATGCTATTCCCTCTCTCTTTCTCTCTGAGAAGTGTGCTCTTGAGAATCCTTGAACTTTGCTACCAATTGTCTTTAGGTTCACTGGTAAAATATTCAGTGAACACGCCTCACTTTTAAAATGGACGGATGCAGGTGAATGGCTGCTGTGCCCATATCTGGCAGGATGTTGAATGCCTTATCAGTTTAACTACAAATTGTTGTTTTGTAGGATCAGGTACCTTCATATTGCTGGCTCATCTGAGTCGTATATGGGGTGGAAATGGCCACTTTAGACAGAACGTACAAACTGGACTCGTCACTGCTTGGGGTCTGAGGTAAGACAGATAGATAGTAAAAGTGATCAATTAAGCAAAAGACAGGTCTATTTATTAGAGTCTTGTTGCTTTAACAGCATTAATAAAAGTCCAGCTTCATGTTGTATTAATGTATCCATTAAGGTCTGGTTAATAAGTCAATAAGTAACAGATTGGGCCTTGTCCTGCAGGCTTGGGACATTTCTCTTTCTTAGAATCCTGAAGGAAGGACAAGACCGGAGATTTAACAATGTCAGAGACAGCCCTGGGACATTCTTTGTGTACTGGACCGTCCAAGGTATTTCAACCACTGCTATTGATTATTTGCATAGTTATGGTTAATTGATAGCTGCAGTGGGCCATTTGTGTTTAGTGTTTATACACCATTCTCAAAGTGTCACAACAAACAAACTTTATTCTATTCTATTTTTAGTCATGTAAGTAGAAGCATTTATTCTTTTGTTTTGACCTATTTTGTGTTTCCCATCATGGCCCAATAATCATCCCGTTCTGATTCTGTATTCCACTCTAAATTATGAGCACAAAGAAGCATCTAATCTTTTCTAACTATTCTGTACGGTTCTGTACTGTCACACAATGATCATAAATCTCTTCTGTTCTATTCCATATTGGGAAACACGTAAGTACAAGCGTCCATTCGTTTGTACCTATTCTATACACTTATGTTCTTTCACTTAATCACATCTCTATTCTGTTCTATTTCTATATTATATTCTGATTCAAATACCATAAGTTTCTTCTGAATTTCACCTGTTCTATTCAGTATTACACACTAAAGATCAAATATTCAACCTATTGTACTGTATTACATTTAATGTTGGGGGTAACGCAAGTTATGTAACCTGTTACTTTTTACGTAACTAGTAAAGGAACGCATTACTTTTTAATTAGGTTAGTTCTAAACTAAATATGAATGTGAATTAATTCATCTCACTCACAAAAAAACTGATTTAGTATTCTTTGAAATTAGTTAAAATGTTGAAAGGCAAAACATTATGCAAACCTGAAATAATTAAATATGGTAACACAAATGTAGCTAATCCTATTTTATTAACCAATGTCTTTACTGTTGACCTTTGACATTACATCTTTTGGTGTGAAAGGGCTTACACTGGCTATAAATAAAGCTTCTTATATTAAAAACAAACAATCAAGCCCTGCTCATATTTAAAAATGCGACAGTAATGCAAAAGTAACGTAATGCATTCCTTTCCATAAAACGTCACTTAGTAACATAATTAGGAGTAATGCATAACTTTACTAAACTTTAACTAAGCCTTGAATAAAAGGCTGCCATCATTAAAATTAAATTTGTTTTTCCTTCTTTCTAGCTTTGTGGGTCTTTATTACCCTGTTGCCCACCATAATTCTTAACAGTGAGAGAAGAGATGAGCCCTTGGGCCCTCGTGACTACATCGGCTGGGGAATATGGGGGCTGGGTTTTGCTACAGAGGCCATTGCAGACCAGCAGAAGTGGAATTTTAAGAGTGATCCAGATAACGCTGTGAGTAATAACTTGCGCTGATAATAGTAACTTGATAAGACTACCCGGTTGTGAAAACCAAATTATGACATGCAAGCTGTATAACTTTTATCACAGAAGAGATATTTTAACATAATAGCATCAATTTTAAAGGGCTGTGCTTCGATAGATAATGCACTGGATCAAACTGGCTGCACTTAACCCATTGGTTGGTTTTTTTTTTTTTTTTTTAGACCTTTTTAGGAATGCTAGAGAAGTGCTTTTTTTTTTTTTTTTGAGGTAAACATACAGAAATTATAGGTGAACCATTTTTTGGTTTGTCTGTTTGAACATCCAGCCTTGGGCCTGTTCCATAAACCAAGATTAGAGTATAAGCCAGGCTTATTTCAGTTAGTCTGACTTAATGCCAGTTAGTCTGACTTATTTTAATGCAAATTATCTGCCATAAGCCTGGCTTATTTGGTAAACTTGTTTTATGGAACAGGCCCCTGAAACATGTACCTAACCAGAAGTGTTTGTTTGGGGGCGGGGCTATCTGTTGTCCAACCAATAGCTGACAGGGGAAGTGATGCAGAAATTACACACTTCACCTTTAAAATTTATAATTGAGCTTCAACAATTCCTGACCTGAGTGCTTTTTAATTTGCATATGACATTTTAATTCATGTTAGGGCATTAATCATATAAGCCCGCTTGTATTTGCAGGGAAGGTTTATTCATCATGGACTGTGGGCATACAGCAGACATCCAAACTATCTAGGGGAGATCCTGCAATGGTCAGGCCTGTTCCTGTCCGCTTCCTCCATCATGCGTGGACCTCAGTACCTCAGTGCGCTTTCTCCTCTCTTCATCTGGTTCTTACTGAGACACGTTAGTGGGATCCCCATCCTCGAGAAACAGGCTATGAAGAAGTGGGGCTCAGATCCTGCTTTCCAGAACTACATCAAGAACACTCCACTCCTATGGCCCTTTCCCAAATTGAAAAGAGAATAAAGCATATTTACAGAACTTGTTTTTGGAGAGATGATGAATCCGATAAAGTTCAAATTTATTAAGATGTTTATAAAGCCTTTTATAAAACTATCTAAGTATGTCTCTGTTTCCTGGTTATAGTTACTTAATTTTAAGTTTCAGTACACTTAGCTACTTTGCAGTTGTAATCCACATGGACTTTCTTCAAGAATTCTATCAATACTTCTTTTTTTGCATTAATTCAACTACCCAGTCCTATATTCTGGGACCCTTTGTGCCATTTAAGTCTTGCCACTTCAGTCTAACCCCCAAACCCCAATGCAATGTGTTAAAAGACAGACACAAAGGACTTGCAATAAATGAATGTATTTTACAAACAGCACAAGTCATACAAAATATCACACCACTCAAATTGAAAAGAAACTTGGTTGATAAATCAGCTTCAATGTTCAAACACAGTAAACAACGAAAGCTTGACAGTTCAGTGCTGCACAACTACTGGTTCAGAAAACGTTGCACCACTGAAAGAAAAATGACTGATTGTATACAGTAATCTTTTATAAATTGAACGAAGTACACTAGATCCTTCAAAATCAATCAATTCTCCCAGAGGGCACCATTTTTTTTTGTTTTTCTACTTTAAATAGTATAAAAATTCAATAAATTGAGCCAAACCGGTATAAAATCAATGCCATAGTGAAAGTCTAAAATAATTCTGGCCATGTTAATTTACGATAAAAAGCAATTATGAAGCCGAAAGACAAAATGCCCAATCAAAACAACTAATAGTGTTTTCGCATACAAATTGCATAGCTATCTTAATTTTCTTGTTTTGAACCTCTATGCACAAATCTTAGAGGGTTCAAAAGCACAGTGTATCTTACACAACAAACTGATAATTTAAACAAATTTAACATCAGCAGCAGCATCATCTTTAATTCTGTATTAAACCTACTGGCTGTCAAATCTAAGCTTGACCGTGTTTAAAAACACAGTTTACACTCTACATAGAAAAACCTGATAGTCACTACAGCCTCGAACCCTCTAAGAGATTGAGATTGCGCTTGTCGTTCCATGTAAAACATGATATACAAGCAATACAGATTATACCATATACAAATCTCGCATACAGCGCAACCTTTTTTGTTCTAGATGATACGACCAAGTTCAGGTTTCTTGATAAAGAACTCCCAAACCAATGAAGATTTTGTTGTTAACAGAGTATTCAGTGACTGAAGTGCTTACATCAGCCCATCTCTTTGGTTATGAGAATGTTAACAGTACATTAAAACATTTAAAAGCGACTAAAATACAAATGTTACTGGAAAATTCAACACATAAAAAGTGTAGCGTTAATATGGGTCAATTTGCTGGACAACCAGACATAATATGAAAGTAGGAGAATGTAATATATTGCAGCTGTTCCCCAAAGAAAAGAAAAACTCAGCCTCGAGGAGGGCTACTTCAGGAGAGGAGAGGCGAAGAAGTGCCCCTGGCGAGAGACGTTGACTGCAGCTCTGCTCCTGCTAGAAAACCTGAAAACAGGATGATGTTCATAATGGTTAGTTCACTTCTACTCGAACAACACTGGAGGAACGTGATGGGATTCAAACGTACTTTGGAGTGATTGCATTGAGAGTTGCATTCTTCATGCGCTGGGAGAGAGAGCTGGATGATGGGGTCTTGCTCATCTGCTGGTCAGGAGTCGTAAGGGGCCCAAACATACTTGCTACAAGACCAAAAAAAAAAAAAAAAAGCATATTGTTATAGAAAGAGAACAAACAAATGCGCTGAATTCAAACAAATTTATTTTTTTTAGTGCTTAGCTATTATACTTTTCTGATCTGGAGTTGCGTGGACATTGGAGTTCTCGATGATCATGTGATCACTGCGACCCTGGTCGTTGTCGCTATTCATAAACTGACTCCAGTACTCCACGGGAAGACCCAAGAGACGCTCAATCACCTGTGAAAGAAATAAGCTTGGTGAAAACTGGGCCAAAAAGTCGAAAATGTACACTTTATGCACAGCCCAGACCCCAATTAAGATCACTTACTTTTGGCTGTCGTTTTGTGTCCTGCAGGATGGTCATTGGATCTGGGTCAGACACGGCATGACCCACAATTGTCGGCCCAAATACACGAGCTAGATTGGTTATGTCCATCTTCGTATCTTTGTTCTGGGCCACCCTGCACATGATGGAAATAATATTTCCATATAATGACTATTATATTTAAGTAATACACCTCACAGCCTAAAAACTACCGCCCTAGACAAGTGTCAGGTTTTAATATCAAAGAATAATTAGTATTAGCAAGTAAGAGCAATAGCAATAAACCAGACAGTAGAATCAGAGACACAGTGTGTGACGTTCACCTTTGCAAATGGATGACAAGGAAGGCCAGAGTGTCCCTGTTGGGCTGTGGAAGATCACTGATGTTCTGATACATCAAGGCGATGCTGTTGTCATCATCGGACAGCTCTATGAGGAGAGAGAGAACGCAGATTCATAATGTTACAAGACGTCTATTTCAAATTAACTCTGCTCTTTTTAACCTTTGTTTTAAAGAATCCCATGTCATTGAATTGTGGTAAATATTAATTAATTAACACAATTGTTTTAAAAAGTAAGTAAATGTTTCTAGAACACCACATGAATGAATCGTGTGACACTGAAGACTGGCGTGATAAATTACTGAATGCATTAAAATAGAAAAGCGCATGCGAATAGTAATACTTTTACACAATATTACTGTAGTTTTGATCAAATGCTGTAGATGCAGTATTGGTGAATATAAAAGACTTTGGACAAATCTGACCAAACCCAAACTTCTAAAGAGTGGTATACACTAACCAGCAGCATCCATGAAAGCATGGTTGAGGCGGAAGGTCAGCAGGGGTTCTTTGAGGTTCCTCAGGAAGTCCTTGAGGAGACCGGTAATGGCATGGACATCTTCCACCTTACTGAGCAAGGGAACAGTCTTCCCACGCAGGAACTTCTCTTTCAGGTCCTTGATCACGCGATCAGAGCCAGACACCCGGTACAGACCAATCTATCAAAAAGGAATATGCAGGTTTTAAGCAGGACTGGTCCAATATTAAAGATTTCTGCATCTTTATTGACTTACCTCACGCAGTCCTCTCTGTTCAATCTCATTGACGCAGTGCACCACTAGCGAAGGAATCATTGGAGAGGAGGTGGACACATAATTTGCTAGAACACCCTATCAAAAAATCAGCAGAAGCAATCACTAAATAAGGTATGCTTAAATTAAGGAAAAACAAATGAAAGGGTTGTTTCATCCAAAATTATTTCAGAGGAATCCAATTGGAGTTGTATTAAAAATTGCACTTGTTCTTCCAGGCCTAACGGTAAGTTTTCACTCCAGTGTTAAATCTGTGCTCAGTGCCGCTGGCAATGCTACAACGCCACTGCTTTGGGGTGTGTCAAATGTTTAGATGTTTATGCTATTTAATGCGATGCGTTTATGCTCGCTACATGCCAGTGGAAACTTTGCAAGTTTGTATACAGGAGCAAAGTTTCCTTAATTTCGTAAAAAAAAAAAAAAAAACGTGTTTCCTCTTGGCTTCTATCAATATTCTCAGACATTATTTAGAATCCTCGTTTTATGCTTCTAATTTGTGACTGGAACATTTCATTATGGATGTATGCACTTTATTTAACCACGTTTGGACTGAAAAAGCACCCACCTACTGTTATTCTAAAGACAAATTTTAACATTACTCAGATTGGACTTGTCTGAAAGAAGTCATACATACCTATGCTTTGAGGGTGAAAAAACATGGAACTCGTTTTTAAATTTTTTTTGTATAGGTGAACTAACCCACTAATACTAAAGTTTGATGATAAAAATTTGTCACCTCCTCAAATTTCACTGGAGTCCCAGTCATGGTTGGAATGCAGGGCAGAGGGCAGCGCTCACGGCACTCAGGGTGGGCCACCACACGACAGTCCCTGCACTTTAGAGAGATCTTCCCAAATTTGATCCTCTTACCACATGGTACACACGTTTCCGGCTTGATAACCTTTAAAAAAAAAAAAAAAAAAAAAAGGCAGATATGAGCTGTAGGGGCTAAAAGCACAGACCTATGTAGAATGAAAATGAAAATAGATGTCACTACTACCTTTTTGTCACTATAATTTTTTTTAAAGGAGAAGTTCACTTTCGAAAAAACTTTTGCTGATAATTTACTCACCCCCATGTCATCCAAGATGTCCATGTCTTACTTTCTTCAGTCGAAAAGAAATGAATGTTTTTGACGAAAACATTCCAGGATTTTCCCCCATATAATG
>JAUMHP010000080.1:13444139-13456948 GCA_032361065.1 Enteromius trimaculatus
CATGTATTTTTGTTATTATTATTTATTTATTGTACTATTATTTAATATACAAATATAGTTTTCTGAAATATATACATGTTTATTTATATACACATAATATACATAGTACACAATGTAAACAATTGCATAAAATACTATTGTTTGTATGCTTTTTCTATTTGTAAAGTTTGCATAATGTTTCTGTTTGCTGTGTTCATCATCTCCTGTTTTTACTCTTGTGTTTTGCAGTATTATGGCATGACTGAGATGAACTATTACACTGTGCTGTTTGGCGTATCCCGAGCTTTGGGCGTCCTCTCTCAGCTGGTGTGGAGCAGAGCGCTCGGCTTCCCTCTGGAGCGTCCCAAGTCCATGAGCACGGACGGACTCATGGCTCTAGTTGGGGCCAAATCAGGCTAGAGAGTGGGAGACCATGCCAGCGGAGTGGGGACAGGAAGGGGAAGAGCCTAACGTATTAGAAACATGCCCCCAGGCTAAGGGATTTAAAGAGACAGTACACTTTTAAATTTCATCTAAAAGGGCCAATTGTTATTAATGTAAACGTCAAGATTACACATCCCATTTACACGTTTATTAGTCGTTCACTCCCAGAATTCACATTTAAATCTACTTTTTCATGAAATGAAATGTCTAGACGCATTACACAGTCACTGCTTGCAGTCGCTCCTTTTAAGTTTTCCCGCCAATTTTTTTTGTTTTGTTTCGACCGCATGATGCAGCTATGGATGTAGCGAGGTGGTTTGATGGATTGTCCAAGAACACGTCTTTCCAGAAATCACCTTTCTCCTTATTTAAACTAATAATGATTATTAAATACTAGTACAGAAGTTAGATCACCTATTATGCAAATAAACCCTTTATCCTCTGCTCTCACACCAATTATATCACTTTTAGTCTTTTATTTTTACTCTCCTGAGGTTAGTTGTCCAATCAAGCCTCTGTTTGTGTGAGGAAATGAATTGTCATATCCCTGCTCTGAGACTGTCAGATAATTCGACAAAAGTTTGACTAGGCGTCCCTCTCGTTTCTCCTCGTAAGAGCACTCCACGATGGCAATACGGTCCTCTCTCAACAGAATTGATTCTATGAGTTCAGTTCAACTTGGGAAGCTTGTACATTTGTTTAAAAGGGTACTGCCCCTTTAAGTTATCTCTCATATTGCTCTCCGACTTCAACCAATCGTCTTCATCTTCCTGTCTGATGTTTGGTGCCCTCATTTTTTGAAAATGACCAGTTCTTCTTTATTTCATCAGTGGACATTGGCGTTGATTTGTTAAAAGTTTGTGTCATTCACATAAGTTATTTGTGTACCAACTTGAGAGCAAGTCAAATTAGTGGCGTTTATTTGTACGTTCATCCATGAGCGCTCAAAATCTGCTACCTTTTACCTGTTTTAGTGTCTCTTTGTCAGTGTTTTGAAGAATGATGTCTTTGTATAAATAGAGAAGCTGTCATTTTGTGTAGGTATACATAAGTTGTGGTTTTATTTATTCATGTAAATATAGCTTTGAATGTATGAACTGCATATCAAAACAGTCACACCATCCTCGTTCGTCAAACCACTAATCTGTAATGACTCGCTTAACCCTTTAAGTTATACCTTTACAATAATTAAGATGACTTCTACATGTACTGCTGTGACGCACATGGGCCCTGCTCTCTTGCACGCTTGCTCTCAGGTTGTTTTTTTTTTTTTGTTTTTTTTTTTTAATCTAGCAGTTATTTTAGCTTGTCGGTCCATAAGCACTCCATTAACTCAATGGCACTTCCCCTCCCCTTTCATCATTTCCCACTTATCTAACAGCGTGAGAAGAATTCTGTCTGGTTTGCTGTGCCCTTTTCCAGTGTGACTGTTTTCATCACGACATACATGATTGGTTGATGCAATGTCAGGTTAATTTACATAACAAGGAATGTGAATATGGAGATGATTGGTTGAAGTCGGATGCACCAGGGAAAATGGGGAGGGGAGCAAGAATTGTGGGAGGGGTGAGTCTGGATTGATTGGGGGGGAAAGAAGCTAAGGCGAACAAAAAGAAAAACATCGGAAAACTTGACAAAAAAGGAAAACCAATAAATGTTTTTAACAAACTCTTGAGGCATTTTCTCTTTTATTCTACATGAAACTCTTTCACTCAATGACTGCTGCTCAAGATTATTCTGATATTCTAATATTCAGCTGTTTATAATGTAAAGTTCTCGATCTAAACCAAAATTCTGGTTACTAGAAACACAAATAAGAGTACACTTATACTTGTTCTTTATTGGCATCTGTGGTTTCATCAAGTCGATTCCTTTAGCATCTATGAAACATTTATAAAAACAACTTTCTTGGAAACTCTTTTTGGAGAGTAGTTGATATTATTCTTTATAATTCATAATTGTGATGTACTTGGAAGATCCATCTTCAATTTAAAGTAATCCGGGCACTGCATAGTAGTGTTAAATAACTAACCTTTTCTGAGGTAACACGTTGGGAACCAAGCAACAATGGAGCAGTGTTACTAAACTATTAAAAACTATTGAAATGGGTTTAGGTAATTGTAATAAAAATGTAATATTAAGCCTAACTATACAGAAACATACATATATATTCATACATGTACACTAAAAATACTAAAGACTGCATTCAAATGAAAAGAAAACACCAATACATTTCTTAAAATATCTTTTATGTTACATAGAATGAAGAAATAAATACAGGTTTGGAAAGACATGGCTCAAGTGAATGATATCAGATTTGATATTTTTATTCTGTAAATGTGGTTATCGCTCAAATTATGGCCAGCATGAATGGTCTGAAGATCATTTTTCTTTAATGGGTTTTTTTAATTAAAGAGCTGCATGGAAAAGATCTTCATGTCAGGAGAGCATGAATAAGTCTCTCCAAGTGTTATAAATACACGACCCAGATACCACTACCTTCCTCAGATTTCCTGCACCTCCACTGCCGCCTTCACTTTGTATTCTTTGTTCCTTAATGCTGCACCACTGTTACGTTTTCACAAGTGCTCCTGTATCTCCTCTGTGTGGGATCCTAGTGTAAATCAGCTGCTTAACAATCATAAAACTACAACTCTGAGGTAAGAAACCACCGAATCAAGTTCAAAGACATCATAATTCAAAGATCTGCCTCCTAATGAATCCCAAGCAGTTTAAGTAAAACGCACACAAAAATTAGTTTGGAAATAAATTTATAGATTCTCAAATTAAAAGAAATACTTGTGCAAGATCATAACACTGACGACAGGCCTGCTGACAGAGAATTAGTTCCTAAACCTGCGCTCTTATGAAGCACTGCTCATCTCTTTGGTTCTTATTCACAGTTCTTCAAGCAAACATTCTCACAGACATCTAACAAAGATTTAGCTACTCAAATCTACTAAAGGGGACATTATTTCCACGGAAGACTCTTAGACAAGTGGCACAAATAAATTACCAACGGACAGCTCCAGACAATTACGTTTATCGTCATTTATGAGAACTTAGATAAGGCAATGAAATGGCTAGAAATAAAATCTCATAAAATAAATTGTGAAAAAAAAGAGAGAAAAACGTCCGCTTTGCTTGTATCTGAAGCGTTGCCAGCTCATACAGTAGCTTTTCAAGAAATCACAAACAATACACAAATACAGTAGTGTTTAACATTAATGTAGCAACAAATCAGAAATGGCACGGCCTACGTGAACAGGCACACACTGGGATCGCTAAGAGGGAACAACAGGCCGAATCGGTGCATCTCATTTGAGTTTCTCCAAAGCCCTGAGTTTGCATCCAAAGAAAGCAAAAGCATGCTAAATACAACTCGTAAATCCTTCAGTACAATACACTACTTCTACGAACAAATATTTTTGTTGTTTATGAGGATAAATATTTAGGTGAGAGAAATTGTAACTGTATAATTCATATTTATTATATTTACATTTGTGTTTGGAGTCACCTCCGAGATGAATATATATTAAATTCAGTGCAGTGTGGAAGTCAAGTAGCTCACTGTGAGTGTGATCAAATTCAAGCGATCTGAATCCGTATCTAGTTAGATATAGATTCATTAGAAGGACTATTCTGCACTAATCTGTGCCTTTTGCATGCTGTCGATCACCACAGAAAATAATATCGACCGTACAAATATTAGACCGCAACGGGGGAAGTAAACAATGGTTGTGCTGCACATGTTTTATTGTTTGCCGAGGTACAAATCGAAAGTATTTTGTGTGGTAATCACTGTTCAGATCTGGCCCCAATAGACCCACAGCAGGACTGAATGAGTAAACCGTATTGAAACCTTTCCAATCTCACCTGTCAAAGTTGCAATAATCAATTCATCTTCATTCACAGTCAAAGAGCAAACAACAAAAGTTTAAGGTGCAATACCTCAAGCGAACTGATTTGTTTTTTTTTCCTTAAAAGTAAAATGGTATTTATCGTACCATCACAAAGTAATCGAATGATCTGATTTGTCATGTGATAAGCGTCTAAAGAGTTTCGTGAGTTCCAGATGCAGGTGAGTCCCGTGTGAAGGTGCGCCTCACGTTTGATGGACCTCGTGAAACATGAGCTCGCGGGGTATCCTCGTCTCGGGCCCGTAGAGTTTCCCCGCTCTCCGCTCAAACGCTGCCACCATCTGCTTCACCACCTCGTCAAAAAACACGGTCGCTAACTGTGAATGCAGCAATGAGCGGAACTCGAAAGAGACCTGAGGAAAAACAAAACCACCCAGAGAGAAAGAGACACGGTGAGTTTACAACAACAAAACCCAATAAAAGAGCACTTTGGTTTGGCTCACCCAAAAATGATCCCAGAAATGTAGTAAAACGGTCCACGTGACGTCAGTGTATCAACCTCACTTTAGCGATGCTACGAGAATACTTTTTTTGCACAAATAAAACAAAAATAACAATTTACTCTTCTCCCGTGACTTACAGTGGGACAAAAAAAGTATTTAGTCACCAAAACTGATGTAATATGGACTTTTTTTACCACATATCTGGATCATTTCTGTTGCATTGCTGTCTATGGAGGGTCAGATGGCTCTCTGATATCATCAAAAATATCTTCATTTGTGTTCTGAAGATGAACAAAGGACTTATGGGTTTGGGAATTTTTATTTTTTGGTGAATCAAACCTTTAAACTTTTAAATCTTGAATAAAAATGAAAGCTTAACAAACTATAATGAAAATGAAAATTACAAATATTACGGAATACCACGGTAAAGTCCACTAATGCCAGGCGTGTGTTTTTGGGTTAGTCTGATTAAAATGTTGCATGTTTGGATAGTTGGATACTGATTTTTACCCCCTGAAACTGTGCAGAACTTTTCGTTTGAAGCTTGCCCGACCTAGCAGCAGTAACTAAGGGGGTGGGGCTTAGTGAAGGGTCAAGATACTTACAGAGAAGTCTACAGTACACGTGCGAGGATAGCCGGGAATACCGGGGCTAAACCGCCATATCGTCTCTAAATGATTGAAGAGTTTACCGTCGGAACACACCGCCTGAAATAGGAAACGGAATTAATTCTACAATGTATGTTTCGTTTTATTTAAGTGATGATGTAGTGGGACACACAGAAGGTTTACCTTGACCATATGTGGACGAACGTGGCTTATCATTGAAGTGTATCGCTCAAGAACCGGAGGGAAGCCCACTTCCAGCTGAGCTTTGGCATGACCGGCTCTTTTCATGATGGTCTGGGACTTTTTACACCACGGTACGAAGTGTTTGTAGTCATCCACGTTGGCTACCACATCATACATCTCCTGCATTGAGTACCTAAAGACCAAAACACAGGGTAAAGTAAAGCACTGCTTGAAATAAAACTCAATTTAAAAAAACCTAACAACTATACTAAACTTACACTGCAATAAAATACACCAAATAAATACTATTTACCATTTATCAATGGTTCAGTAATTATGTCCCTGTTTTAGGCCTTTGTTTCCAGCTGCTCCTAGATCAATACTTCCTGTTAATTTATTATTGGACACCACAAAAGCTTGCCTTCATTCTCCATGAGGAAACAAGAGGTCATTGTTCAGACACTGGGTCAATCTTAACCTGCTCGTTAGTCGACTTACCCTAGTATTCTTCTCTCTGAATACTCCTTTCTCTTATTGGTGAGGCTAATGAAAGATCTCCTGTGATGAGTGGGAGTCAAATCCACTTCAGAGAGACAGAGAGCGCGAGGATGACGGGTCATCAAGATCCCGCAGGAGGACAGGTGTCTGACATGCAAAACAGTTCGAGGTTCTGATAAATACAATGCGCGCAATACACACAGGAATGGTCAGCAATGAAACTATGGTATATATATATAATGATATATAATCATATAATGTGAAATTTTAAAGAAATGACCATGATACATATCCAAAAATATGACATTACCATGGCATCAAGCATTTTCACATAAGCCATGCTTTAAAATGGATGTAAAATACAGTAATTTTAAGCATTCTGAACCAGTAGACATGGTCCCCATAAAAAACTACTGTAACAATCTTCAATTCTAAAAGAATAGAAGAAGAATAGAAGTAGCGTAATAAATAATTGACCGTTTTATCCTTTTCTAAACCATTTATAAGGAAGTTTATGGTTACAGGTTCTGTTTATTACAGAATTTATGATAAAATTCTACATTATCATAAAAATATTTTGTCCTTACATTTCTATTATTTTTATGTATTCTATTTTCATTCATATTCCTTTTCATTCTTGATTCTATACCTTGACCATAACCAAATATTTTGTTTAAATTTGTGTTATTTTATTTAACTGTCGATTGTAATAAACAATATCAGATGTCACAGAGGCCACACATATCTTTATTAAAATAAGATTGTGTGTGTGTAAACATATATATATACAAATACATAGAGTCACTATTTAAAGCATTATATTAAGTATTCTACCGTAATCCCACAATTGTTCAGTAATAACTGTGGTAAATATGGTATTTTAAGGGATACTATGGTGTTTTATAAGGATTTTCCAGCTCGCTTTGTTTAAACATTTGTTCAGCAATATTTCAGTAGAAGCACCTTATATAATATATTGAACGTTTATATATTTTATAGCGGGCTGTTACGATGTTGTACCTGATGGGCCAGTGCTGTATCCTCTCTCTGTATTTATACGGGCTGTTGGAGCGACCCGGTCCGACCGTCGCTATTTCCAGAAACTCGCTGAATGTCCGCACACCCATCGGGATCCGCCGGGCGCCTCCTGACACGGCCATCAAAATACAGCTTACCCTATTAATAAATGTGTGTAAAATGATGACGGTTAATCTCGAATAGCACGATTAACACTGTAACGAGCGAGCCTTCGCTGGCATCTCTACGAGTAAACGAGTCTGCTGTTATTCAGTGCGTTAAATCCGTGTGGTTCAAGTGTCATATTTCGACTTCAAGATAATCATCCACTGGAACAATAGTTATTTCCCCTGCGATTCCGCTGTAACCGTTTGAGGTTAAACCGGTGAAGCCTTCATAAGCTGCCGGTGTGTGCGGGACACACTGTTCTGATGTGGCACCGTGCAGCTGCCGCCAACTGGACCGGAGGAGGACAAAATGTCACATAAGCGACACAATCATTATGATTTTATTTCTAAACGTCCGCATATTATTTGAATCAATGTAATAAATGATATGGGTACATAAAACCAATGACAGCAGTGAACATATATTTATAATCCAAGTAAGAGACGTGTCATTTCACTCCACCTCACTAGGGGAAGACGCTGTGCTGTTTGTGTACATTTCATAATAAAAGTCTTGTGTTAGCGCTCGTATTATAAATATATCATAAAAGACAGAAATTCAAAATCTCATTAAACACAATGCATATTGTAATTATTGTATATGTTTTAATTTGTTTACTTAAGTTTACATTTTAGTAATTTGGTTTGTGTTTTCGTGATTTATGTTTTTATATTTTCAGTGTCTGTACTTTATCTAATATTTAATATATTATTATTATTAATTATTTTCGTTCTTATAGGTCTATTTTAATTTGATACTCGCGCTCTTTTATGTAAAACTACATTGTTCGCAGGGGATGAGGGGAATTGTAGTTCTTCAGAGTGCCTTACGTTTAGTTTAGTAGAGGCGCGTGGAAGTTGAACTGAAAGTCCGTGTGCATTTAGCCTCACAGTTTCTCGTGTTTTGTGCCTGTGAACCTGGAAAGATCTGCTGTAATGTCCACATAGATGTACGAGAAATCTATTTTGTGTGCTACAAATACCTCGAGCGGGTAAGTTTGTGTGTCACTTGCATGTAAACATCATAGCAAAACAACTAGCAGTTGTTCTTCCTATAACTCTTCCTGTGTCAGCGCTACAGTAATGCTGCTTTTTTTGTTGTGATAGGAGTCTTCATTTTATAGCCAGGAACATCCGTTTGTTTTACTATTTTACTTGTATTATTTTCGCCTTGTTAATAATGTAAACTGGTTCTATTTAAAAAATGTAATGGTATATATACGCGCAATAAAATTATACATTAAAAGTCATGTTTGATTTATGATTAAATGGGATCAATTTGATTTGCTTTTTTATTTCCTAATAGGAATATGGATTCTGTACATTGCTGGAATGGAGCAAAAGGTGACCAGATCCCTAATAGGGCTAGACCCATGTCTGACACCTTATCTAAACTGGCCCAACTGATCACATGCATTGAGTACAAGCCAAAATCACAGCGGCCTTCCTCCATCTGCAAAGACTGCGGCCACAAATTCCCAGACCTGAAGAGTCTTGAGCGTCACCAGAAAAAAGAGCACTCGCTGCAAAAGCTCCACTGCTGTCAACACTGTGGCCAAAAATTTGCTTTGCTCTCTAGTTTGCAGCTACACAAATGTTCTCACGCCTCGTCCATGTGCCAGACATGCTTGGGGAAACCTCAGAGGGGCTCTTCTTGCCCTTCCTGTGGGACTGAATCATCAGAAGATCCCTCCTATGATGATAATATTCCCTATGCATGTGCTCCATGCGGAGAAGCCTTCAGCCACAAGCAAGAGCTGCTGCACCACCAGCAGGCTGGAGGCTGTCAGCCTGCCAAGACCCTCAAACCTCCTTCGCCTTTAGATGCCTCCTTACCTCCATCTCGTCCAGGCGTCAAATCATCTCTTCCCACATGCACATTGTGTCACAAAACATTCCGTTCTCCTGCTGGACTCGGTTGCCACATACGCTTTTCCCATGATCACATAAAAGGCAGCACAGACGAAAAAAGAGTAGCCATTGTACGTACATTTAAGAAGAAGAAGAAAGTTCTCATCTCGAGCACGTCTTTCCCATGCCGTTCCTGTGACAAATCATTTCCTAAGACCTCACTGCTACATCAGCACAGGAAAGAGGAACACCGGCGGGAGATAAAGGTGAGGAAACTGCAAAGAACCTCTTTGAAGACCACCAGGCAAAGGCGGAAAGGTGAAACATATCCATGCCTCCATTGCGGAAAAGAGTTCCTCCACCATCTAACGCTTCGGGCACATTTCAGACACTACAGCTCTCACCATGAGACCCACCTCAAACTGAGTGGCAAATCATCCGGCGCTGGCGTAGCCAAGCAGCTCAGACCTCCCGAAGGAAAAAGACCAAGAGGTAGACCTCGGACCAAAAATCTACCTGTTTTGATGCAAACCAAGGAAGAAGAGCAAACTGCTAGTGATGAAGATGAGGATGCCGAGTATCCTTGTACGTCATGCGAACAGGTCTTCAGCTCCAAAGCCACGCTGCATGCCCATGAGAAAGTCCATGAGGAATTCCCAGAGGAGGTCCCTAAGGAACGCGATCAACCCGCCGACACATGCAGGTGTTGTAGTGTGTGTACAGGTGGGATTCCCCTCGCTGAGAATCCAGAAGATTGTGAAAAGAAAGTCTATCACTGTGTGCCTTGTGCCGAGGCGTTCATAGCCCTGAACGCTTTTCTGGAGCACTGCCAGAAACATCTGATACGTGAAAATGAAGATGAATTCAGTGACGATTGAAAGAGCTGTTTTTTTTTTTTTAAAGAAATAGTTCACAGATTTTCTCACCCACCATTTTTTTGCATATGTTTAGACAAAAAGCACCATTAAAGTGCTTACAAAATAGATACAAATGGATGTTATTTACATTTTTGTTTACGCATGTAGGTTTTTATGACAAAAGTAAAAAAAGAATTTAAGAAGTTTTGTAATTTTTGGTGAACTATTTCTTTAAAAATGAAATCCCTGTCATCATTTTCTCACTCTAATGTTGTGGAGCACAAAATAAGTTATTTTGAAAAATGTTTTAAGTTCCCAAGTTTTACTTTCTCTCCGTATAATGGATTTTAATTTCAATGAAAATAATTAGTTGCAAACATTCTTCAAAATATGATCTTGACGTGAGAGTGAGTAAATGACGACAGGGTTTTTGCGTGAACTGTCCCATTAAAAGCAGGGAAGTCAGTCTGCAGATGTTTAGGCTGTCAGAAATTACAGTTATCAGGCATTTTTGGTTTTGTTTAACTGTATAAATGTCAGTATTTTACAGGTTCACGAGGTATAATGTACACACAGGATGATTCACTCCCACCAATCTGAGCCAAACTGCCAGACAATAGCCAAGCCTGTTGCATTTCGTCAGAAACGGGTACCTAACTAAAACCACTTATACTCAAAGTACAGTTTTGCTTCAGGATCAATGTATTCCTTACCTCTATACAGATGTACATGTAGAAGTCATACATCATGTTACTGTGAGATATTTTTACATATACACATACATTACTGTACTTCTGTTTTCTAGATGGGCAGTGCCTTGCTGAAACACAAAACCAGTGAAATGTATGTGTATCTTTGTATCTGCTAGATTCGGCTACTGAAGTGTTTCAGCTCGTTTCATTATATAGCGCTTTACTTACATTGTGAAATTTTTGTTTGTATTTCCTAAACTACATGAAACAAAGTAAGCTTTATTCTTCTGAAGTTGTAGAACCATTACAGATAGTAGCATACCTTATATACATTTCATTTTATGCTACCAGACCAAATAGTGCAAGTATAGTTTCATAACTTTCTTACTAAGATGAATTAATTATGTGCAGATATGAGACCTCAGATTAGATGACTCAGAACGGAAAAAGTCTATTTTATTGTTTGTATATCATTTGTATATCAGGGGTTTGTAAGCTTTAATAATCTTCATTTGTTTCTGATGTTTTGTGTAACACTTTTAACATCTTCTCTTCCTAACACCAAATTTTTTGCACTGACCTTTTTTCGTCTTTCAACACTGTTTAATATTCACTTTAACATGACTCGCATTATAAAGCATGACTGCAAATATAAATAGCCTATATTTTTCCCAAAATCTTTTATTAAAAATATAGACTGGAGGCATTTTAAATTTAGTTCTCTTCTCTCTGGGTGTCATTACTTGCAGATGCCTCCAGTATTACCTGCTTTGTCCCAAGATGTGTGATGTTTTTTTTTTTGGTGATTAAATGTTTATCAGATGATTTACCTCATGTATGCATTACATTGTCATTGTTTTCTAATAAATTGTTTCAAAAGCGTTGCTAGTTTTTGTTATTTTAAATAAACGTGAACACCAGAAGTCCAAAAATGGCACTAAAATCTGAGGTGGAATATTTTGTCTTTCCTAAAGACTATCGACATCACATTGTGCCAATCTTATTGAAGTTCATCTTCCGCTACAGTAGGGGGCGATATTACGCGCGGCGACCGCTTCAGAAAACCCCGCGACCTAGTACGCCACTTCCGCCACTTCATACATTGTTTGAAACGTGTTTCAGACGTTTTTGTTTTACAAAACTATTTGATCTAACCGAATAAACATGAGCAAAGCACACCCACCCGAGCTGAAAAAGTAAGTTTTTCAAGCCTTTTGTGGATTGTGATCGTAAGTCTGTTAGAAATGCGATAAATTAGAGCATAGCGTTATACTACTGCGCTATATGTATAAAAACCTGCTATTGTTTTAATTTTTGTTAAACGTTCATGTGAATTAGGTTTAAATGTTTCCTCCAGTATCTGTAAATCGATACATGTTTTGTTTTGTTATTTTCTTTTAGGTTTATGGACAAGAAGCTTTCACGTGAGTAACGTTATAGTGCAGGATTTTCACGCAAAATATTATCCATTCCAGAAAAAACAATATGTGATTGTAATCTTGAATGCAAGTAAATAATACGTCTAAACTCTAACCCTAACCTAAATAATATATCTAACCGGATGTTCCTATGTATCTAAACCGACATGATAACTCTGTTCTGAATCTCCGTCAATTCAAATAATTTGTTTGAGCGGTTCTCTTGTAAAAATGTTTTCATGCACACTTTCAGTTAAGCTCAATGGTGGCCGTCATGTTCAGGGCATCTTGCGTGGATTTGATCCCTTCATGAATCTGGTCGTCGATGACACTATAGAAATGGCTCCTGGAGGACAAATGAACACCATTGGGATGGTGGTCAGTACTAATATCACAATCTGGTTTGAAACATGTTGTATAACTCATGGTGAACAATATTAGCTGTGCACATGAGCTATGTGCAGATATCAGTTCTATTCTCACATTTCCATTACTAATGAGATATGTTTTGTTATGTGCAGTGATGAATGCTCTTTTGTTGTGTGTTTTGGTGTCTCTTCAGGTGATCCGAGGAAACAGTATAATCATGCTGGAGGCTCTTGAACGAGTATGAGGATGATGTCCACTTCTCCTGTTTTTTTTTTTTTGCTCTTTTTTTCCTCCTTTCCCCCTCTACCTCCATATCTCCTTCTCTCTTGTCCTTTACTCTCTCTTTTCTCCTTTTTCCTTTCT
>JAUMHP010000080.1:13487213-13504865 GCA_032361065.1 Enteromius trimaculatus
GACATGGACATCTTGGATAACATGGGGGTGAGTAATATATCAGCAAAAGTTTTTTCAAAAGTGAACTTCTCCTTTAATTTCTTATGAATTATTAGATATCTTTTGCATGGTCACCCATGCATTATTTTTACATGCAACATTTTTTGCTTTGTCCATCACTATCTCAGTTTAAATTCTCTTTAAATTCTTCTTGCTCTTTAGGTGCATTTGGACTTGTGGGAGGCCTTGAGTATTATGGAGGAGGGCAGTATGGGGTGGCATTGCAGGAGATTGACTGAGTGTGACTTTGTGTTGGTCATCTGCTCACAAGGTCTCCTTCAGAACCGGAAGCAGCAGTCTGAGGATGAGGAACCGATGGAGAACACTGCTTTGGTGATGGTTTCCTTGATCGGAGAGGAGCTGTGCCGTGCCAAAGCGATAGGTCGAGACCTCTCCAAATATATGGTGGCCACTTTTGAGTACTCACGAGAGTCTGATATTCCCGCGGTACTTGGTCTCGCTGCAAGGTACACCTTGACTAAAGACCTACCCTTGCTCTTCTCCCATCTTCACGGAGTGGCTTTGCAGAAGCCCGGAGTTTACGTACAGGTGGAGAACATTTCAGAAAGTGGGTACTGCAAACTCCCAGCTGGGGCTGCACTACAGCTGGCCATCCAGGAGGCCACACTACAGTTCTCCGTAGGAATCCCAATCATTTCATAAAGCCTGCATCAATTAATGGACTCGCTTCACCATTCCAACAATGCAATGGGATTAGTGTTATTTGAGAACAGTCCCTTTACTGACAGTTTCCACCAGGACTTCCTTGATAGCCCCTAGTAGCTCTTATTAACTTTTTTTTCTCATTTACATCTTTTGAATGCCAGAACATAAAATGCGCACAATGTCAATAAATAAGAGTATTGGGTTACACTTTATTCCATTTAGAAAACCTACTGACTATAAGTAACTTGTAACTACATGTCAACTAATTCTCATTAATTCACATCTACATGTCTACTGACTCTAGGGTAGGTTTAGGGTTAGTGGAATAAGTTCCTGTAGGCGTTATGTAGTGTGTTGTGGACCCATCAAAATAAGGTGTTGGGAGATATTAAGCAGACAGTCTACTAATACTCTGACTGTTAATTGACATGCAGTTACAAAGTTACTTACTGTTAGTAGAATATCTACAGTGGATTATCGAAATAAAGAGTTAACGAGTTTTGTATGGAAAAGCACCTTTTAGTTACATCTTGGGTGACTTTAGATTAATGTGAAAAACACATAAGAGGGATGCTGAAGAATATTGAGGTTACTGAATGCTGTGAACTGTTTTCAGTTTTCAACTGTCTCTGTTGCTTATGTTCATGCATGTTAAACATCATGTTACAGTGAATATTTCTATTAATTGCATGCACTTCCACTACAAATGAATGTAGTCTTCTATGAATTAAAAAGTGGCAATTTATTGCTGTGAATGACTTTAAAATTTGTAGTTTGCTGTCCTGAAGTGTTACTTATTTTTTTTTTTAAATTGCATTTATTATATTGTATGTATGGTCAGTTACTCACAATTACAACAATCTGTATTTGTATAACATGAAGGGAAATAAATGCATTTTAATGTGACACAATGCATGGTCCTAAACTATAGTAATGCAAGGAAATTCAGCAATTAAAAACACACCCATGTCTCAGCGAGTTTGCAGGGCGTTGACATATCTGTGTATAAGCTAATCCATGAATCGTTACATAAAATGTTTATGAAACTGTATGAATGCATGATGTTTTACAAATAAACTTTCATTGCTTTTGTTATATAAAAAAAAAAAAACTGTCTATTTTGTCTGACTGATGTTGTTTTTGTATCCGTATACAATCTGAAACAGCTGGTTTTTACACAAAATACCCCTATTAGGAAGCCTTGTTTTATGAATATGAAAGTAGCAAGCCACAACATTGAATTTATTGCTTGAAATAGTTTTTCTTACATTTGATCATTGGCAAAGAATTCAAGCGCCTCATCTTTCCACAATACAGTAAACTGATCGTAAATTCCATTGCCACTAAATCTTGTTATATCTTGCCAAAGCTGTTCAGAAACTTGGCAACACCAACTTAAGCAATGTTTCAATGTTACACACACACAGAAATGGATGCAGATGTTATGTTTAAACTTTAACCCATATTGTATTGTACCATAATACTTAAAGGAACACTCCACTTTCTTTGGAAATAGGCTCATTTTCCAACATCCCTAGAGTAATACAGATGTGTTTTACCGTTTTTGAATCCATTCAGCCGATCGCTGGGTCTGGTGGTCCCAAAATTAGCATAGCTTAGCATAAATCATTGAATCCGATTTGACCAGCTAGAAATGACTAAATGACTTCGATATTTTTAAATTTATTTAAACCTATTTAAAACTTGACTCTTCTGTAGTCGCACTAAGACTGGCGGAAAATGCATAGTTGTGATTTTCTAACACATCTGTATTACTCTAGGAATGTTGGAAAATGAGCCTATTTCCAAAAAAAGTGGAGTGTTCCTTTAAGGTCAATTTAAAATGACATAATTTACTTTAGGCTGCACTTTCTTGTTGCTCATGTTTTCTATTAAACTATTCCAGTAAATAATCACAGGAGTCCCACTGGAGCAATAATCAGATTGTTTTTACAAGAATATGCTAAGCTTAGCTGCAGAGCTGGATCAATTTAAATTGGTAACAGGGAACAATTAACATAAAAAACTGCTTGACACAGTCTATTTCGCTGTCTTGATCTCTAATCATGGTTGGGCTGAATTTGGCTGAACTAGACCAAGCTGGAGGGGGCCATCCAAGTCCAGCAAATCACCTTAGGCTGGTTTACTGTGTTTTTGTACAGCAGAGATGGAAACTGGAAAATGATCAAAACATTCCTGATAACTACACAAATCACACTGAACACCTTCAAAACAATAAACACCTTCAAGATGACCTTACTGCCCAGAAGAATCTCAAAGTTAAGCCATATCTGAAGGAATAAAGCTTTTCTTATAGAGTATATCATCTATATATTATATGAACATTTTCTTATATAGATGGTGGTGCTAGGTAACTGATTTAATGGTATCTGAATTATGTTATAAGATTTTAACAATGTATTGCATTATATCATATTTTAAAATGCTTGTAATCAGACTACAGTTAATTTGTATTGATTATATGACTACATGAAAAGAGTTCATTTGCAAAAACAGATTACTTTGTTTTTAACAATTTTCCAAAAATCATATTCTTTCATTAGCATTCCAATTAATCTCAGTTAAACTGCAGTTGGGTAAAAATAGGTAAAAAAACAACAACAAATAAATAAACTAACTAACACAATAAAACACAATAAAAACATAATAATATAATAATAAAAAAATAATAAATCATATAAATAAATGGCAGATAAACTTTTTATACCATTGTATGACAATACACATTTGCAAAATTAAATAAATAAAAAATTAACTACTGATTTAATATAATTCTTTGAGTGAATCTTTTCCAGGATTCTTTTTAAAATAATATACCACTTTTATACACAATTAAATATTTATTGTTTTTAGTAAAAGTTTTATTTTGATGGTTAATTACCTTAAAATGGTTTTAATTGTACATTATTATCCTTTAAGTAATTAGCTTTTTACTCATCTTTACATAATGTACTGTTGAATGGCCATGAATGGAATAAGATTATACTAGAATAGTAATAATAATAGTAATAATACAGTAAACAGTTTTATGTGATAAACAACTTAGATTAAATGTAATCTTTAAGTAGTCTGATTTTTTTTGTACCTAAAATATGGACTTAATGAATTGCTAAATACAATTCTTGTAATGTAATTTGTAAATAACACAGTACAGTCTGTATGCAATCTACCCAGTACTACTTATGAAGCCTGTGGTCATATAAAATATGTATTGACCTGTACTATTTATCACAACCTGTCAGCTTTATCTAGTAAAAAAAAAAAAAAAAAAAAATACTGTCTCATAGCCATAGGAAGGATTAAGTATCATGTTATTAGAGGCAGTAAATTTGATGACGAATCAGTCGAATTCACGCCAATATGGTGAAAGCTTGTCTCATGAATAAATAAATATTACGCTTACTGAATCAGGAAGATTACCAAGCAACGTCGGTTTAAAATAATTAATATTCATTATCTAACACTACGCCATAGCAGAGATTCAGAACGTCTCCGCCTCTGCATGATGAATATTAATTAGCAGCCGCTCTCTAGCGCCTCCCCTCAGTATTCCTCCACACTTTGCACAGTCCTTCCTTCATTCATCAGTCCGTACTGCACACCTCGTTCCTGGCACCATGGTGCTCGATTTAGACTTGTTTCGCACCGACAAAGGCGGCGATCCTGAAATCGTGCGGGAAACCCAGAGGAAACGGTTCAAAGATGTGTCTCTGGTGGATAAGCTGGTCGAGGCGGACAAAGAATGGAGGAAATGTGAGTAGCCGCTAACGCTAAAGCTATTGAAACACATGGCAGCCTGTAAATGAAAACAGATTGTGACACGTATGACACATCTGTTCATTAACATTAAGCCTTTACAGTGTAAAATATACACTAATTGTACTACACTATATGATAAAGTTTAAATTAAATGTGTATAAATGTTCAGAAACCGCAATGCCGGTGTAATGGGGTAGCATTGATGCTAATAGTTATCACAGCTGTCATATCGTGCTTTAATTTTTTTCCCTTTGTTTAGTGAAACTAGTATGTGCTGTTGAGCCTTATATATATATGTGTATATGATATGTTATTTGGAGAGGTGTGAGTATTTACTGATTAAATGTGTCGCAGCAGGATCTGATGCAATCTCCGTGTCAGTGAAACGGGAGGAGCTGCTGACTGGCAGTGTTTTACCATCTTCTTGATTTTCTAACTAAAGCCAAAATATTAGAGAACGACAGGCTGCCAATTTAGTTTAGTGTTCATTTACATCCATCTAAAGTCTCACTAGCAAGAGATTTGAGCTTGTTCAAACATGGATCACAATAGAAGCAAGGACCCCACAGATTCCCTTTATTGTAATATAGAGAAATAAAGCAATTACAAAATATGAATACATCATTGTCATCTCTGTTGTTGTAATGGATTAGATTTATTTGAGTAATTTCAGTATCTAACTATTGTTTTATAATTTTTTTTTAATTATTTTAACAAGTCACCTGAAATCACTTTTTTTTTGTGGAATATTGCATCTCTTATAAATTATATATCTATAGACCTGATTTTAGACCTGAATTGGTATCCATGTGCCTTTGTAATCTTTAATCCTATTTGTTGACATTGTTCAAAATGTATTCTTTTTTTTTTAAGAAGCTGCTCAATATACATCACATTGCGGAAGAAAGAATATCACAACTTTGTTTAATGGCAACTTAAAATTTTAATTTAATATTTGTATTTTTAAAATTTATTTCAGTCAATAAATTGTGTTGTATTACAATATAAAATATGGACCTTTTATGTTTTTGTTTGTGTTATTTTCTTTTTTATTTGGTGTTTATTTTAATCTGTCTTACTGCTTTTTGTTATTTCTGATGTTTTGGCTGCGCGTCATCTTGGTCGGCACTCTTTGTTTTTAAGGTGATGACAGTGTATTATATTGTGTTCCTTATTATCCTAGTGAAAATATGCCAATACAATATATTGCATTACACTTTTACTTTTATAAGTTGGTGCCAGAGTCATACTTGATGTTATGAGAAATAAACCTACTGAAAAGTAAATAAAATGAAATTAATTTGGCATATTTCCACATTTAGTCTCTAAAGCACATCCAAAGATCTTTCATCATCTCCAAGTGGTTTCGAAACTTCAAGAAAGTGTAATTACTCTAGCCAGACCACTTGCCATGCACTGATGTTAGAAATACATCTCTTTTTTGGCCCCAGGTCGTTTCACTGCAGATAATCTGAACAAGTCCAAGAATCTGTGCAGCAAAGCCATTGGGGAAAAGATGAAGGTATGTAGATCAGCTGTCATATGTTAGTTTTGTTCGTTATCGCTGAGTAAAAAGAATATATTTCTGCTTGATGGTCTTATGATGATTTACTGTTTTGCAGAAAAAAGAGCCAGTCGGTGATGATGACACTCTTCCAGAAGAAGCTCAGAATCTGGAAGCCCTCACTGGAGAAACATTATCAGTGAGTCGAGCAGTGGTGACACGTTAAACTGATCGAAAATAACGATGAAGCCATGGGATGCTGAAGACTGGGAGTATTAATTTAGTTTGAAGTCGTACAATATTTCGCAATATAACTATTTATGCTGTGTTTTTGATAAAAGAAATGCAGCTTTTGAGCATGAGAGAGATTTCTTTCATAAGTATTAAAAATCTTTTGAATTTAAGTGCATTCATATTAAGTTAAACTCATCAAACGATGGTCCATATCTATCTGTGACCAGTATTTCTCTATCCTGTCCCTGACAGCCCCTCACGGTGACTCAGATAAAGAAGGTGAGATTACTGGTGGACGAGGCCGTGCAAAAAACAGACAGTGATCGGTTAAAGCTGGAGGCAGAGCGCTTTGAGTACCTGAGAGAGATCGGCAACCTCCTGCATCCCTCTGTGCCCATCAGCAACGATGAGGTGAGTGTCAGTCATCATTCATGGTGTGTGTTTTTATATAAACAGTACACTGGGCAGGTCCTGCCAACATGAAACCACCAAGAACCCTTTATGGAATTAGACCAGACAAATGAGATGTTTAACCTGCTGTTGTTAGCTAGTTCATCTGCAGACTAAGTGGTGTTTTTCTTTCCCAGGATGCTGATAATAAAGTGGAACGCACCTGGGGTGACTGTACGGTGCAGAAGAAGTACTCTCACGTGGACCTGGTTGTCATGGTGGACGGATACGAAGGGGAAAAAGGAGCCATAGTGGCTGGAAGCAGAGGATACTTCCTCAAGGTTTGTTTAACCCTCTGTTATTGTTCATGTGGGAGTAATAGTCTACTGACCGGGGTAATAATCGTGTAATAAAAAAAATGACTCTGTTAGATTTCATATAAAATCTTGTTCATATTTAAATTATGGATTATTTTCTGTATAAAATGCAAAAATCATTTTAATGTGGTATTATTCGTTTAAAATGGAGCAAAAGTATTTATCCATTGATCCACTGAATTAAAGCCGATCTAAAAAGCGTCTGTCATGATATAGGCATTTAATGGCTGTGTAGCTATATTCAGTGCTGTGTAATCCTTACTGAGCAGTGTTTTCAGGAATATTTTTTTAGGTTTTGTTACTCCTTTTATTGCTGTGCACTTTTTTTCATGCATTGACGCCAATTTTTTATGACCATTTAGACAATTTACGTTGAGCCCATTTTGCTTTGTTGCACAATATTTAAACCTGTTTCACTGCCAGTTCTTTGAAACAAACTACCCAAAAGCTCTAAATGCCTTTTTGTAAATATCTTGGCTGATGTGTTTTATTTCAGGGCCCTTTAGTTTTTTTGGAGCAGGCTTTAATTAACTATGCACTGCGGATCCTGTACAGCAAGAACTACAACCTCCTGTACACACCCTTCTTTATGAGGAAAGAAGTCATGCAGGAGGTCGCTCAGCTCAGCCAGTTTGATGAGGAGCTCTACAAGGTTTGATCTACATCTGTACATACTTTATTCAAACATTAATTTGACCTTTTGATTGATTTATCAAGCTAAAACCACTTTTAATTAACAATTAATAAACCTAATATTTATACACACACACACACACACACACACACATACATATATGTGTATATATATATATATATATATATACAGTAGTCAAAGTGGATCAAAACCTTTCATCAAAGTTGTCTTAAAGACAAGAATAGGTATTGTTTTTGATTATAGGACAACTTTGAATGTTGACTACTATATATATACATACATAAAAGTTGTATGTATATTGTATAGCTGGTACATTGAAATAAAAGTGTTCAAACAAACAGATTAATTAAGATGAATCAGACAGTTGGCCAGCTGCTTTAAAAGCAGCTTATTCTATTCTTAATTCAAACCCACAAAGCATTAAAGCATATCCTGTGATGTGTTTGCTCAGGTGATCGGGAAGGGCAGTGAGAAGTCTGGTGACAATACAGTTGATGAAAAGTATTTGATTGCCACTTCGGAGCAGCCAATCGCAGCCTTCCTGAGAGATGAGTGGCTGAAGGCTGAAGAACTTCCCATCCGCTACGCTGGCCTCTCCACCTGCTTCAGACAGGAAGTGGGCTCTCACGGCAGAGACACACGTGGGATCTTCAGGGTCCATCAGTTTGAGAAGGTCTGAGCTGTTTTATTAATGAACGAGTTCCATTACAAGAAAAAGACACCACTAGAAAATTAATTATTTTTTTAAGAAAAGTCTAGTATTAATAAGAAGAACAGACTAAATAAATCAAAACTTCTTTTTATTGCTTTCCAGATTGAGCAGTTTGTCTACTCGTCTCCTCATGACGGCAAGTCCTGGGAGATGTTTGATGAGATGATTGGAACAGCTGAGGAGTTTTATCAGACATTGGGAATTCCCTACCGCATTGTCAACATTGTGTCAGGTTAGTTCACATTACCTTTTATTTTCATTAAGAACGCCACCAGGCACCTTTTGTTGAAAAGCAATACGAGCTTTTCACCGCTTCCCATAACAAATCATCAGATATATTATTTTTTTTTCTTTGACAGGCGCTTTGAACCACGCAGCTAGTAAAAAGCTGGATTTAGAAGCTTGGTTCCCAGGCTCCCAGGCTTTTAGAGAACTCGTGTCCTGCTCAAACTGCACAGACTACCAGGCTCGCCGCTTACGAATTCGCTACGGGCAGACCAAGAAAATGATGGACAAGGTACAGTGCTACTTTCTGAGTACGTATTCTGGGTAATCTGTATTTACTGTGTGAAGCTGGTTTCATTGGTCAGTGTGTCTTTTCTCTTAAAGGCTGAGTTTGTGCACATGCTAAATGCCACCATGTGTGCGACCACTCGTGTTATCTGTGCTATCCTGGAGAACTATCAGACAGAGGAAGGCATCATTATTCCAGAACCCCTCAAGGCATTCATGCCTCCAGGTGAGTATCACTAAAGATCTATCACTACAGATCTACTAATATTAAAACTTGGCGCAATCTTATACTAAATGCATGAAAAAGATTTTTTTTCTTATTCGTTAAAAATTTATATCGAGAATTTTAACAGTTCTGGTTCTGATACTGGTTCTTCTGAATGCTTCCCAGTGCTAGAGCTGTATGTTGTTGATTTGCTATAAAGAAGTGATTCATAAGAATTAGTGCTGCACGATTAATCATACCGCAATCGCGATGTCAGCCTATGCGATTACTTTACAGAAAATGTTGCGATTTATATTAAATAAATAAATGCATTCGTGGACGTAACAAGACATTCATTCTTGCGTTCACACCAGATGCGAATGAAGCACAAGTCATTTACATGTTACGTCAATGCAAAGATGCAATTAGACATCCTGCAGGGCGATTCGTGCAAATTAAGCGGCGAGTTAAACACGCGTCAAGCGTCCAACTACACACGAATAGTGAGATATATTCGCCCAAATCAAAGAGGGATTTGAGAAAATGATTGGCACACTGGACAAGAGATATCAATAGAAATATAGTATACGTTACATCCTGTTAAAATGTTTTGGGAGAACATGTACAAATATAAAAATGGGTATTTGTCTATCTGTACTTTTGACTTTTTAATTTTATTTTAATGTTAATTTAATTCAGTAATGTAAAGATGTTACTGTTGTTTAATTTTGTACAATTTAGTTTTAATTTGTTGTTGCTAGATTGCACTGTATGCTGTATCTAAGTTGAGAAATACAGATTTCAGCATTATTAGTCATTTGTGTGTGCATTTTCCTTGATAACAAGCAAGTTGAGTCCAACCACTTATATATCGTATCGCAACCGCAAATCGCAATTTTGACCGTAATAATCGCAATCGCACATTTTTCCCAAATCGTGCAGCCCTAATAAGAATCAATTCAGGAATCAGGTAGCGCTCATTGTGCTTTGTGTTTGATTTTCTAAAAAAAAAAAACCCCTCATAAAAGTCACTCCTTTAGGAGTCAGATAACAGAACCAGCTCATAAGAGACATTCCTTTGGGCAAATAGGCCACACTTTTTCTCAATTTTGCTCATTTTTGGTTTGTTCAAAAGACCTGACTCATAAGATTCGTTAGCTTGGAAATTGGATAACTTTGGTCATGCTGTGTTTTTGATTCACTATAAAGAACTGAACTCATAGGAGTCATTAGTTTAGGAATCAGACCACACTAGTCATGCTGCATGTTTTTGATGGACTATAAAATACCGGCTCATAAGAGTCATTCACTCGAGAATCTTACAAAACTTGTGCTGCATGTTTTTAATTCTTCCGAAACAAACTACTCATAAGATTTATTCTTGAGTAAACAAACCACACTGAGTGTGCTGTGTGTTTTTGATTCACCATATATACCCAGTTCATAAGTCAATCAGAGTTCTTGAGATATGAATAGACTCTTTAGGTAGTTCAGTGTTCGTATATCAGGTTTTCTTTTATACAATATACCAGCGGTCTATATTAATATTATGATTTCTTTACTCAAGGTTTAACAGAAATGATCAAGTTTGTGAAGCCAGCCCCCATTGACCAGGAGGCAACCAAGAAGCAGAAGAAACAGCAGGATGGAGGGAAGAAGAAGAAACAGCAGGGTGGTGATGCTGATCTACAGAACAAAGTGGAGAACATGTCAGTCAATGACTCCTAGACCACTTTCAATCCCAGCCAATCATATTGGTTCTTTACAAACCCTCTATTTTGTGTATGCTATTCACAGCCACTGTCCTCTGAAACTGTCACTCTCTCATGTCCATACCTCATTTTATTTCCTCTGGGACACGCCCACTATGATACTATCAGCGGTGATGATGGTAAAAATGATAAATTATCTAAGCTCAAGTCATTCTCAATTCTTTGAATTATTCAGTTAAAAACGTATGGTGACAGACATTTAGCCATTAGACTGAAATGCCTTTATGGGAGTGTAATTACCTCAGGCATTGTAGTATAATGTAATTAAATTAAAGGGAACATGCATGGTCATAACAGTTAGTACTGGCATTATTTTGCATCAGTGCCACATTAGAGGTGAGAGTTTTAAGACATTGTGAATGGAAATCGGTTATGGATAACATAGGAAGACAGACCTCTTTTAATATCCTGTCTCACAATTAATATTTGCGCTATATATAAAGGTAATTACTGATTACTGTGCTCTTACTATTCACATTTTCACAAATATCAAAGCAGAATGCAGCTTCCATCTCATTCACGTCCATCTTGTCCTTCATGGAAACATAACTACTTGTGATTTGTCTGCAAAACAGGAAATGTTATTATATGTACAGTACTTGCTTATTATGATGCCTTGTGTGGAGAATATGATGGCATTTGAGAATAAATCAACACCTGAAGGAGAACATTGTCTGGTGTCTGAATTATATTTTGTGTCATGGATTTGTTGAATGTGTTATGGGCGTTAAATGTACAAGGTTAATAAAATCTCATATCTGGTTATTATAGTAAATAGAAAAAGTTGCACACTTGTATTTGAAGTGACAAAATTGGAAACGTAAGAACAAGGAATCAACAATATATCAAATTAACTACAAGCAGCTAACATTAATATCTTGTGCAGGTGATTTAGAAAGCTTGTTTATTTCATCTGTCTACAGAATTGACTTTTCAAGCAGTTTCCTATTTAAAGAGTTGTGAAGAGAGACTATATGCAGTCGCTATAGAATGCATTTTAATTGAACCTAGAGCATGGGGTTCATTTGTTATCGGTTGACAGTATTTCACCAAGTCAGGATTTTCCTTTTATTGTTTACGTGTCTAAAACATTTTTATCCTCATGCAAGAAACAACTCTAACCTGGACTTTTGGAAATAATTTTTATTCAATACTGAATCATAGCCTCAGTAATACCTCAGTCATTTACCTCAATATTTATTAGATAATTGTAGGCCTCTAAACTTCGGTAACATTTAGAGATAACGTATTAATATAAATCACACTTCAGAACAAGCTTTTTATGAAGTGAGATTTTCCAAGTTTTTTTTTTTATATAAAGGAGGCCATTTGAGTGAATCAGCGCTGACTAACTTGTGCCCTTGCAAAAAAAAAGTTAGCCTTATTGACTACAACTCCCAGAAGCCTTTACTCCAGTCGCCGATATATCCTGAAATTCTATTGGCGTATTCCACTGTGGTTGGCCAATGATGTTTCAGGATACTGCCCATTACAAACTGTCACTTCCCAACGGTAAGATGCAAATCTATCAAACATATCGGCGTGTTTACGAAATATTTTTTGTTCGTTTCAATTAAAGAGTGGACATATATATCTTGTACTAAAGATCCATTAACGGAGCTGTAGCAGAAAGCGATGGGATCCGGAGAAAGCACGACCAGGAGAGTTTCTTTCGGCCTAGATGAGGATGACAGGGTGAGGATTCTGCGTGGAGTGAAGGTAATCCAACATCCCTTATTTACGTTACCTCCTACCAATCATGCTGGTGTACAGTACGATAATATCTGTTTTCGTGCGTCTTTGTTGCTTGAATGTGAAGTCAGGTTGACCAAATGTCCTTGAGTGAACGGGTCGAGTTTAGGAAAACAGGGCACAATGTTGTTTCACGGGTCTTGTCATTTCTCTAAATCATAAATACACATATTTTTGCGTCTCTATTTAAGTCCATACATGATTGACGGACTTTGGTTAATGATATTCAAGTCTTTAGGGTTTGAGAAGCCGTTTTGGCAGTTGTGTGTTACCTTGCTAATAATCTGTGCCCCTCAGTAATGTAGAAGTGTAATAGAAACCAAAGGCAGGTGTATAGTCTTGTCGGGACGTTCAGCGTGGTAATCTTGTAATGTTAGCAGAGAGTTCATTAACAGACTGCAGAGTTTGATTCTTCAGTGGCTAACGTTAGGTGAGGACAAATCAAGTCTTTTTTATTAAGTGCGAGTGATTAAATCATTCAAACGATTAGTTAGAAGAGATATTAAGTCAATAGCCTTTTCTTTCTTATAGTTTTCATGTTTACAAAACTGCAAGGCTGTTCCAGAAGGAACAATTAAGCTTTATCCTTTCTACGTGTCATATTTTTTTGTTATATCAAGTATGGATCTTAATTGTGAGAATTTTCTTTTTTGCCCTTGCCAGCGCATCTGACCCACAATCTCCAAAAACCCAGGCCAGGACAGCTTTTCCTGACACTAAAGAAGAGCTCAGGAAGAGGTACTTTAGTCCAGGGTATTCAAACTGGGGTCCAACTTCCAAGTAGATATTAAGTAGTATAAATAATAAAATAATAAAAAATGAAATATTTTTCAAATACTGTAATTTTGTTATAGTATACTAATTTACGTCTAACATTGGTCTTATTCATGTAAACACATGTTTTTGATGGACTATAAAATACCGGCTCATAAGAGTCATTCACTCGAGAATCTTACAAAACTTGTGCTGCATGTTTTTAATTCTTCCGAAACAAACTACTCATAAGATTTATTCTTGAGTAAACAAACCACACTGAGTGTGCTGTGTGTTTTTGATTCACCATATATACCCAGTTCATAAGTCAATCAGAGTTCTTGAGATATGAATAGACTCTTTAGGTAGTTCAGTGTTCGTATATCAGGTTTTCTTTTATACAATATACCAGCGGTCTATATTAATATTATGATTTCTTTACTCAAGGTTTAACAGAAATGATCAAGTTTGTGAAGCCAGCCCCCATTGACCAGGAGGCAACCAAGAAGCAGAAGAAACAGCAGGATGGAGGGAAGAAGAAGAAACAGCAGGGTGGTGATGCTGATCTACAGAACAAAGTGGAGAACATGTCAGTCAATGACTCCTAGACCACTTTCAATCCCAGCCAATCATATTGGTTCTTTACAAACCCTCTATTTTGTGTATGCTATTCACAGCCACTGTCCTCTGAAACTGTCACTCTCTCATGTCCATACCTCATTTTATTTCCTCTGGGACACGCCCACTATGATACTATCAGCGGTGATGATGGTAAAAATGATAAATTATCTAAGCTCAAGTCATTCTCAATTCTTTGAATTATTCAGTTAAAAACGTATGGTGACAGACATTTAGCCATTAGACTGAAATGCCTTTATGGGAGTGTAATTACCTCAGGCATTGTAGTATAATGTAATTAAATTAAAGGGAACATGCATGGTCATAACAGTTAGTACTGGCATTATTTTGCATCAGTGCCACATTAGAGGTGAGAGTTTTAAGACATTGTGAATGGAAATCGGTTATGGATAACATAGGAAGACAGACCTCTTTTAATATCCTGTCTCACAATTAATATTTGCGCTATATATAAAGGTAATTACTGATTACTGTGCTCTTACTATTCACATTTTCACAAATATCAAAGCAGAATGCAGCTTCCATCTCATTCACGTCCATCTTGTCCTTCATGGAAACATAACTACTTGTGATTTGTCTGCAAAACAGGAAATGTTATTATATGTACAGTACTTGCTTATTATGATGCCTTGTGTGGAGAATATGATGGCATTTGAGAATAAATCAACACCTGAAGGAGAACATTGTCTGGTGTCTGAATTATATTTTGTGTCATGGATTTGTTGAATGTGTTATGGGCGTTAAATGTACAAGGTTAATAAAATCTCATATCTGGTTATTATAGTAAATAGAAAAAGTTGCACACTTGTATTTGAAGTGACAAAATTGGAAACGTAAGAACAAGGAATCAACAATATATCAAATTAACTACAAGCAGCTAACATTAATATCTTGTGCAGGTGATTTAGAAAGCTTGTTTATTTCATCTGTCTACAGAATTGACTTTTCAAGCAGTTTCCTATTTAAAGAGTTGTGAAGAGAGACTATATGCAGTCGCTATAGAATGCATTTTAATTGAACCTAGAGCATGGGGTTCATTTGTTATCGGTTGACAGTATTTCACCAAGTCAGGATTTTCCTTTTATTGTTTACGTGTCTAAAACATTTTTATCCTCATGCAAGAAACAACTCTAACCTGGACTTTTGGAAATAATTTTTATTCAATACTGAATCATAGCCTCAGTAATACCTCAGTCATTTACCTCAATATTTATTAGATAATTGTAGGCCTCTAAACTTCGGTAACATTTAGAGATAACGTATTAATATAAATCACACTTCAGAACAAGCTTTTTATGAAGTGAGATTTTCCAAGTTTTTTTTTTTATATAAAGGAGGCCATTTGAGTGAATCAGCGCTGACTAACTTGTGCCCTTGCAAAAAAAAAGTTAGCCTTATTGACTACAACTCCCAGAAGCCTTTACTCCAGTCGCCGATATATCCTGAAATTCTATTGGCGTATTCCACTGTGGTTGGCCAATGATGTTTCAGGATACTGCCCATTACAAACTGTCACTTCCCAACGGTAAGATGCAAATCTATCAAACATATCGGCGTGTTTACGAAATATTTTTTGTTCGTTTCAATTAAAGAGTGGACATATATATCTTGTACTAAAGATCCATTAACGGAGCTGTAGCAGAAAGCGATGGGATCCGGAGAAAGCACGACCAGGAGAGTTTCTTTCGGCCTAGATGAGGATGACAGGGTGAGGATTCTGCGTGGAGTGAAGGTAATCCAACATCCCTTATTTACGTTACCTCCTACCAATCATGCTGGTGTACAGTACGATAATATCTGTTTTCGTGCGTCTTTGTTGCTTGAATGTGAAGTCAGGTTGACCAAATGTCCTTGAGTGAACGGGTCGAGTTTAGGAAAACAGGGCACAATGTTGTTTCACGGGTCTTGTCATTTCTCTAAATCATAAATACACATATTTTTGCGTCTCTATTTAAGTCCATACATGATTGACGGACTTTGGTTAATGATATTCAAGTCTTTAGGGTTTGAGAAGCCGTTTTGGCAGTTGTGTGTTACCTTGCTAATAATCTGTGCCCCTCAGTAATGTAGAAGTGTAATAGAAACCAAAGGCAGGTGTATAGTCTTGTCGGGACGTTCAGCGTGGTAATCTTGTAATGTTAGCAGAGAGTTCATTAACAGACTGCAGAGTTTGATTCTTCAGTGGCTAACGTTAGGTGAGGACAAATCAAGTCTTTTTTATTAAGTGCGAGTGATTAAATCATTCAAACGATTAGTTAGAAGAGATATTAAGTCAATAGCCTTTTCTTTCTTATAGTTTTCATGTTTACAAAACTGCAAGGCTGTTCCAGAAGGAACAATTAAGCTTTATCCTTTCTACGTGTCATATTTTTTTGTTATATCAAGTATGGATCTTAATTGTGAGAATTTTCTTTTTTGCCCTTGCCAGCGCATCTGACCCACAATCTCCAAAAACCCAGGCCAGGACAGCTTTTCCTGACACTAAAGAAGAGCTCAGGAAGAGGTACTTTAGTCCAGGGTATTCAAACTGGGGTCCAACTTCCAAGTAGATATTAAGTAGTATAAATAATAAAATAATAAAAAATGAAATATTTTTCAAATACTGTAATTTTGTTATAGTATACTAATTTACGTCTAACATTGGTCTTATTCATGTAAACACATAGCTGCCTTTTAAGTGTCAGTATTAACCTGCTTTACTTCAGTATTTGGCGTTGCAGAGAGAGAAAAAGCTGTTTATATATCAACAGTATAATAAAATCACATAACACAGTTCCATTTTGTGCTGAAACAACAGATCCAGTCATTTAACCTCTCATCAGTATTATTCCTAAACACAGATCCACATGACGCACACTTAGTTTTCACTCTGAAGAGCCTTTCTTTAGCCAGTTCATCTTGCACTTTTCCCAGTTATGCTTATATGTATTGATTAAAATATGACATGATTACTGAGCATTGTAGCTCTCACAAGGAAAGAGATCTTAAATTAGAAGAGGACTCATTTTTTCCTGGATGCTGTTCAAATGTGAATCACGCTGTTGAGACAAGCTTAACAACAGGGGACAAAACACTGACACTCTGTGGTAGGATTGAGAACTGCAGTGAAGGAATCATGTCTTGGCAAAAGGCTTGTAAATAAACCTGTGTGTGTGTGTGTGTGCTTGTTCAGGTATGAGCAGCAGCAGGCCATTATACAGGAGGAGTTGGCTCGCATCGCACGCAAAGAGAGAGAGGCAGCCCGGCAGGACATCACTCGAGCGGTGCAGAGAGAGCGAGTACAGACACGGCAGGAGTCTGAAAAAGCCAAACAGCTGGTGAGACTCTTCTACAAACACTTCAGAACAGCAGAATACTTCTGGACAGAAGTGTAAGGATGCATGCAAGCACACTCTAACTCCACTGTTCTCTGAGACAAGCAATGTCATTACTGTACTTTTTTTTGTCATATAAGGACTTGAATTTCAGGGCAGTTCGGTAGCAATTATATTTGTGTAAAATAGTCTAAGGGCACCATGGTAATACCATTTCTTTAAAAAATTGTCCAGAAAAGAAAAAAAAATCACATTCAAGGATCAGTTCTTACACTCAAAAAAATTATTCATTGGATGAACTCAATTTAATTAAAGGCAGGATTTCCATCCAATAAATATGTGTAGCC
>JAUMHP010000080.1:13516048-13531566 GCA_032361065.1 Enteromius trimaculatus
GCTTGCTGTTTTCCCCACATGTACGTCGCTTTGGATAAAAGCGTCTGCTAAATGAATAAATGTAAATGTAAATGTATTTAAAGAAACAATGTCTTTTAACCAGGGTTATTATAGTTAACCAAAACTATAACCATAAACTAAATATACTTAATAAAATAAATTGTAAATTAAAACTGCTACAGTTCAATCCAGCAGTCATTTTATTTTGCTTTTCACAAACTATTTTATAACTATTATACTTAAACTTATTTCAACAAGTTGCCAAGACGGTATTTTATTTTGTTTTGTGTAACTGAAAAAAAGATTAATAGAAAAACAATGGAGACACTTCATAAACGAATAATGTAATTATGCCACTATTGTTGTTTTTGCCTTCATTGTGATAAGATATATTTAAGATTAAGACAAGATTAAGATATTTAAACAGGAAGTGAAGCGGGAGGTGTTATTGGGAAAGGTCTGCAAGCTGGGACGCAAACTCCTAAAGTGCGGATGTAAATGAAAAGAGATATACAAACTTACAAAAACTATTTGTTTATTTTTAAGTTGGTTATCTTAAGAGTTATTTAAGAGTTATCTTCATGTTTTTTTCTTCTCTGAAACTCACAAAGTCAATGGGGTCTAAACAACATTCACTTTCATTCTTTGAACCGAAAAACAGATATTTTTCAAAATATCAAATTTTCTGTTTCGCAGATTAATTTTAAAAGCAATATTATTATTATTATTTGCTCAAAGCTCTTTTTTTACATTAAAGCTACTAGCTATAGAGCAACTTAAACTTCAAACTACATTACATGCCGAAACTTTAGGTGTGATGGAAAACTGTGATAGCACCTTGTAGCTGACATAATGTGTTCAGCAGCCTTCAGTTCATCATTCCTCCAGCCTCCTCACTTCTTCTTGAGCGTACGGCCTGTCACTTTGCATCTATCCTGGCCTGGATGTTGAGTTACAGCCTAACGCACACGCACGCACCATTGTTTACGGTAAACCAACTCCGAGCAGGGCTCATTTCTAGACTTATCAGTGTAATTCATGCTTGCCTGAGTATTATCAGCCTGCCCCAGATCCCAAACAGAGCATTACATGAGTGCAGCACGCCCATCAGATTGGCTTTGTCACCACAGAGAATTTAAAGAGGATAAATAAAGAAATGACAAGGCGTGTGAGTAGTCAGGAGCGCTGTGTGTGTGTGTGTGTGGCTCTCAACAGGCTCTGAGAGTTCTTTGAGATGGAGTGATGTGTTTGCCTTCATTAGACCAGCAGGGAGCAAACGCTTGAATGTTTAGCTAAGAGTTGTCATCGAGTCACTTTAAGTTCCTCGAGAGGCTATTTTAGGCTGACTGTTGTCTGTTGACATCATGGTAACAACCTTTGAAGCTTTGTAACTGCCATTTTATAAATGCATACTTATAAAAGATTTTTTTTATCAAATAAAATGTTACCGTCCTGCACTAAAATCTGAAATTTGGAAATATTCAAAATTTGAAACTTACCAGGAATTTTATGGGAATTTTTGGGAATTCATGAAAATTAATCAAAGTGTATCAAACACAAACATAAAAATAAACATTTAGTTTCATCATTGTTAATAAATAGGTATATTAGAATGATTTCTGAAGAATCATGTGGTGCTGAAGATTGGAGTAGTGATGTTCAAAATTCAGCAGAAATATGCATTTTAAAGTGTGCATCTTTTTGTTCAATGTGGAAGTAAGTCTGTGGGTGAGGCTTCCATTATATTATACGCTAAATAATGGTAAATAATGAGGAGGACAACAACAACGGTAAAATAGTTTGCTCTACAAACCAGTGTGTTCATAATTCAGATAATGCATTAAAGCAAGTGCATTAAAATAATATGATAAGACACAACGCTTTTCAATATGAAGCAGCAACACTGTTTTGTACAGCTAAAAACAGCTGGACACAGATGAGACCGGAAGCTATACCCGTAGAATTTACATATGGCCACACTCCTTTTTACATTAAGAAAAAAGTGGATATTACTAGAAAAACAATTGTACGTTTGTAAATTGTAATACAGCACAATGTAACTGTTTGTTATGGTATTTGCTAATATTTCTGTTTTTTAAGTACATTGTCATTTTTATTTTTAAATCCAGTGTTTGGTTTTAATTTGCGTTTGCTTTTTAAATATTTTTTACAAATGTTTGTTTAGCTTTATTTTTGTATTTCAGCTGTAGTTAGCAATTGAAGTACTTCCATGAGTCAATCTAAAGGAACTGTTTTTAATTAGTCTTCATTTTAGTTAAGAATGCTGATTTTCATGAATGCAACAACAGTGAAATGAATTAATTTTGAGCTGATTTCTGTTAACAACATGTGCAAAATGTATTTTATTTGTAGGTCTACTCTGATGCTCAGCTCTTGGTTTTAACTCAGCCTTTCCTTTTGCTTATCGCTGTAGATCCATGCGAGCCCTGGCAGTGTTGAGCACTTGGCTTCAGCAAGCAGACCAGATTACCCTCTCCTCCATGTTCATTAAATACGTGTGAAACGCCCTGCTGCTGCTCCTGTAACGAGGAGTGAATTCCATACCACATTATACATTTGTTAGCACCCAATTTACAGTTGCAATTATGATCCCTTGGAGATTTGTGCTTGGTCTTTTACAGTCTCCTTTTCATGTTTGATATTTAACTGGTCAAGCACAAAAAGTAGACGTTAGATGTAGACAGTTGTCAGAGGAGATTCTGTCCTATTTTAACTACATTTTTCTACAAAAACATTGCTTAAAGTTAACATTAATTCAAAACTGACCCCATTTACTTTCTTAATTAATGTCCTTGGGCATATTGTGGATGATTCATCAGTGCGTGGTGTTTTAAAACTGTTTACATTGCCTCGAAATGTCAATTTCTTTTTTTGGTGATGTAACCAGATGAAATTTATCCCTTTAAAAAAAAAAAGTAGTATTTGGGCAAAATTAATTTCAAGGTTTCAGTCGGAAATTAGTTTTTGGGTTTTGGCCGAAACAGTTTTGAAGGGCAAAATTTATTTTACCGTAATGGTGATGTTTACAAAATTAAAATAATATATAAAAAAAAGACCACCACACATTTTTTGCATCATTGATTTTAGACCCCTAAAATTTGTTCTAAGCAATAATAATGTAAAATTTACCTTCCAACATTTTGACTGGTCCACCTTATTTATAGCGGTGTATTTTAATGTAATTACTTTCATTGGCAAACACATTGCTCTCAGGTTTCACACTGCAAAAAATGCTTTTTAAGCCTGGATTTTTTTTTTCTCTTGTTTCCAGCCAAAATATCAAAAAATTCTTAAATGAATAAGAATTTTATAGGAAATACAGTCTTGTTTTGAGAACTTATTCTCCAAATTAAGTGAGTTTTAACTTAAAACAAGCAAAATAATCTGCCGATAGGGTAAGCAAAATAATCTTGTTTTCTGTTTAATAAAAGACTGCTTTGCTTATCCCATTACAAAAAGTCGCTTAATTTTGACTTGTTTTATCTGAAAACACGTCAACCATTTGTCTAGAAAATCCTTCTTGATTTAAAGGGTTAGTTCAACTTCAGGTTTGCAATGCTACGAGAATACGAGAATTTTTTTTTACGCAAAGAAAGCAAAAATGACATCATATACTCTATATAACTATTCTTCTCATATGACTTGCTTCTTACGCCATTTTAGAGAATATTACTGTGTAAGCGTATGTGTTAACGGATGCAGATTCCGTGCATGCACGTGCTTTCGGAGTAAATTATGTTATTTTTGTTTTATTTGCTCAAAAAGTATTCTCGCAGCGTTGCAAAACTGAAGTTGATCCACTGATGTCACATGGACTGTTTTACCGATGTTTTCACTACGTTTCTGGATCTGGATCATTTCAGTTGTGTTGCTGTCTATGGAGGGACAGATGGCTCTCTGATATCATCAAAAATATCTTAATTTGTGTTCTGAAGATGAACAATGCTCTTACAGGTTTGGAACGACATGAAGGGGAGTAATTAATGACAGCATTTTCATTTTTGGGTGAACTAACCCTTTAAGAATTTTTAGATATTTTGGCTTGAAACAGGACAAAAAAAATCAAGGCAATAATACGGCTTCATAGTATTTCCCATTTGAAATGTATTTTTCCTAAATTAGCTCATGCGAACACAAATGGGTTTTTTCCACGGAATTCCATGAAATTTAAATGTGGTTTCCGTGTCTTCTTCAAGCCTAACAATTCAAATATGGTTTCGAACATGTCGTCATTTGCTAAGGAACCATTTCCGACCTATTTGATTATTTCTGTAGCAAAGTGTGAAGTGATGTTTTCCTTCTTACTTCTCTCTCATTCTCTCCTTCTCAAGCCTGCCTCCGAACTGGATGCCTGGGTAAGCATGGCCTATTCCACAGTCATTGTTACATTTCTCTCATTCACTCGTTCTTCCTTCCTATCTCTGCGTGTCGTGTTCCCTCCTCGTTTAAACATGGTGTTTTGGTTTTCATGCATTAGGCCCCGATTGTGAGCATGCAAACCGTGTCGGACGCCGTGGCGGTTTCAGAGCTACCCAACTAGAAAATTGCATATGATGCTCGTGCTGATGGAGGTGATTTACTGCTTGCTCGAGACAGGAGGCAGAGGGAAGGGGGTGATTATGTATGCCCGTAATTTGGGGTTGCGCTTTGTTGTGCACTGTTGTCTGGCTGCTACAGTACACGCGCCTCTCTCCCGGTCAGCGCCACGGGGCGTCTCTCCACCACAGCTTTCGTGCACGTGTGTCTATGCAAGAAAGCACGACTGTGTGAATGCCGTACCCCGCTGGGCTTAATGTATCTGTGCCTCGTACATAGTTGCGGAATGAGAGAAGCTAATTACAGGGGGGATGCGTGCATGTGTGCGAGCATGTCGCTTTCTGCGTCGCCTTGTCGAATATTGTTTGACTACTTGGTCTTTTGCAGCTTTGAACTAATTTTTGTATGTTTGCTTGTGCTTGGGTATTCCTCGATGTTGTGTAAAGTAATCTACGCTATTGCTTTTCAATGGCACAGATGTTTGCATGCTCACAGATAGTCCATATCATCTCATACAGTCAATCCCCCCCTGCTTTGTGCATGCAGAATTGGTGCCAAACGAGCCGGTCGCGTTCAGTTATTGCACACCTGTTTGAGCGTCACACACATGGACAAAATCACCGGCAAACTTGTGCACGTCGTTATCTTGCGTCCTCACTTTCTCTGTTTATTTTTGGAATCCCTCCGTGTTGTAAATCCTCCTCAATGCTTTACTCGAAGGCTGAAAATCTTACACCAGCTGTCCTTTTCCTGAAGTCTCTGGCAGAGTCGGCAGATCGGTTTTAAGAGCTTTTGGGCCATGCTGTTTGAGCGAGGCTGCGCTGAGCAACGTCCTGCGTTCGGCCTCTCTTGAGTTTGGTCAATAGTTTTGGACCAGTAGGGACATATGCTGTCGAAAGCATTTGCTAATTCGCTGCCCAAAAGTCTGAAAACCTTGACGAATCTTTTGGAAATGCCAACAAATAGCGAAGTTCCAGAAATGACAGTTGGACTTTATATGTCCTAAGCTTACAAGCCTTATGGTATAAAAATGTTTTTTAATTTAATATCATCAACTAGATCACAGGGCTTGAGTCTGGGCAGTGTGTCGGTTTCTGCTTTACCACACATTTATTTTTAATGAAGAAGTTTCTGGGCTCTGGGTATTTATTTTATTTTTTTTTCTTTTCTTGCCTGGTTCAGTCAGACCATAGTTTAGATTTTTCTATTCGCTGTCAACGTTTTCACTGGCTTTACCAAGGTGTTTCAGTTTATGTATGCATATATGTATGTATTTATTTTAGTAATTTTGCTAAAAAAAAATAATAAAATGCAACAATTTTTTTTATTAATTACAGAATAAATGTGTAAAAAGCCTCTTCATTTTTTGAAATAGTCCACAAAAATATTTTTTTGTATGTTTTTAGAAGTATTAAGCACATTACTTTTTCATAGTTATGTACTAAAGTGTTTATTTAATGATTTATTTTATTTACTTTTTAATTAATTAATTAATTAATTAATTAATTAATTAATATATAATTTTTTTTACAAAATCAAATTTTGCAACTGCTTTAGAATTGTGTGAGAACGATGATCAATTGAATGACACAAAACTTAATTTACTTCATTCCAGGGGAAACAGCTGGATAAGAAGGAGGCAGAGCTGAAGGCGTTAGAGGCTTTCTACAAGGAACAGATCACACAACTAGAGAAGAAGGTTGGTGTCTTCCTGTCAGTTTAACCCAATTTATCCAAGTTCATGACATTTTTTTTTCTTAGATGTGTTAAATGCTGATGGGTTGAAATAGCTCATAGATACTAATGCTTTTAGTGGGTAAATGCTCAAATACCATAGTACGGCATCTGTGGCATTTCTCGGAAAAGCTTTGAAATGTCTGGCTTCTAAGTTCTCTCCTCCCATATAATTTTGACACCGCTGATCATTTTCGAGAAATGAATGTTATGATGCATAGCATCAAGAAAAAGTATGCATAAGCAGAATGCAGCCTCGAGATCAGTGGGTGGTTAAGAACTTGATTCCAAGCTGTTGTTAGTTTTTCCGCTTCACGCGAGGCTATAGTTGTTGAAGACGAGACGACTCTGTTTGTACACAACTCTTGTTACGCTATAATATTTGAGGATGAAAGCACCGGTTATCCTCTACTGCGGCATTCAGTCACTTTCAGAGAGAGATGATGCCCAAACGGGACATTTTCCACTGCCCTACCTTCAGCCATCTATCCTTTGTAAATGATTGGGCAGAGATCATAATGGTTCATACGGCACTGAAGTGGGAATCTGAAGTGCATTGGCTCCATTTGGATGGGCAGCAACGCTGACTGCCTTTATCCACTGGGTTCACACCTTGATTGACCCTCATTGGTGAAAAAAAAAAAAAAAAATGAATAAAGTTCCGTTAAATGGAAAGGGCTTGCTCGGCGTGGCGAGGGGCAATGGTGCAGAAAGTGCTTTAGCCAAAGCCTCAAAACCATTCAGCTATTGGCAAATGAAGTCAGAGTCGCTCTCCAAGATTTGTGATTCTCCTCAGTCCCCCCTCTTGTTCGTTTTCTCTCTTTTGCCCTCCCTCTCCCATTTTTTTCCTACGCTCGCTCTCTCTGAGGTCTTATCGACTGCATGCAGCAGGCAAAAAAAGTGAGATTTGCTGCTTTCCTCTCTTTACCAACATGCTGTAGGAAAGCGGCCCAGCGTGTAACAGTGGCCGTGTTGTATGGAAGTGGGTGTCCATTAAAATGGCATTTTTTTTCGGGAGGTTGGGTTACCTTATTTCACAGAATGCAAAGCAGAATTCAAAGAACCACAAAGAAACTTTAAAACCTATGAGTGTAGTAATGTAATATTAATTTTGTTAATTTGGTGGAGTCACTTTATTTCCCAGAATGCAAAGCTATATTTGAAGAATCTCTGAATAAACAACATTGTAACCTAGTTGCTTAGTAACATCAGATGACTTTCACTGAATCTTTTAAACAAATTTGACAGTCTATGGTTGTTAAATCACTTTATTTCCCAGAATGCTCTGAAATATTTGAAGAACTGCTGCCAACGAAATGTTTAACTTTATTTGTTTGTGGTTATGAGCATTTTTCAGAATGCAAAATAATATATAAGGAAAATGCGTTTATGAAACATTGTGACATAGGCATACAAAACTAAAAATAGTACAAAAATGAGGAACAAATAATTATTATGTTAAAAAAACCTATTATCACTAGGGCTGGGATATATCGCATGGGATAATAATACGCATCGCGTCAGTGAAGCCGGTTCCTTGATTAGCGGTAAATCTTCATCACCTATTTTCAGCGGCAGTTAATACACAGAGCCGTAAATCACTGGCAAGCTACGCAATGTCGCGCTTAGTATCGCAAGTAAATTACCTGCGATACTGAACGGCTCTGTTTATTACTTGGCGCTCCGCTGAAAACAGGCGATGAAGATTACTGCACCTAGGGCTGCACAATAACAGAAAAAATTATTATCACAATTAGTGATCACAAAAGTAAAGCCGGTTCTGTAATCAGCGGAAAATTCCATCAGGTGCGTGATCTTACGTTGAGCCGCATTCACTACGCAGAGCCGTTATTCACTGAAGAGCAAACTCGGGTTCATTATCAGTGTGATTTGCGCAGCTTGTCCGAGAACAGCGACTCTGCGTAGTGAATGTGTCTCATTGTAAGATTGAGCCGCACCTGATGGAATTTTCCGCTGATTACAAGCTTTACTGACAAGATGCGCATTACATATCGCAGCCCTCCGCTATTGACTTCTACTGCTTCAGAAAGCGCTTGCAATCTAGATGCAGTAACGTCATAGTGACGCAGTCCAATCCGTAAACTCCGCCCATAAAAAAAGTTTGGTCTTGATACTGTAAAATCGCGACAATATTTACTAACTGATCGTGGGCCATAAATATCGTTATCGTGATAAAATTACAATTAATCGTGCAGCCCTGACTGCACCAAGCTCAAAGTGCTCTTCCGCCATACATTATAGTTATATTTTTTAACGTTTTGTTCTGTGTCAGCATACTTACTCGTGCAACTAGTTGTGTAACCGTCTTTAAATAGGGAAAACATGGAAGTGTTTGGTTTCTAAAGCCATCCGTTTGGATCCTAAGGAACGAATGGAGCTAAGCTAAAGCTAGCATAGGGCCGCTGCATGCTAGAGAGATTAAGACAGGAGACGGGAGAGATGCGTATCAACTCGTCTAAGTTGAGGAAAGAACATAGTGGAATTTGGAAAACAGTGGTGTTTTCCTTTGAATAATTAGGAGTTTTTAAGGATGTGCAGGGACTTGTTTTATTCACACACATGCTCCGAAATACATTTTACAATTCACACACTTCTATTTTTATTACTCGGATTCAAATGTGAGTGAAATGCTCACTCTTTAAAGCACTGTTGAGTCACCTTGCAATACTTGGAAAACTGCTTTCAAAAAACATTATAATCTATTAAGTTGTCGCCAGTAGTTAAGTCACATTATTATCCGGAGAGCAAAGCATTATTTGAAGAATCTCTGATGAAGAAACATTGTGGTCTAGTTGTATAACAACATTAAACGAATTGGATTGACTACAGTGGTTGAGTCGCCTTAATATTAAAATTAGCTGTGCATTTTAGGAAAGTCAAATGTATTTGACATTTCTAAAGAAATAGGTCACAGAGCTTTTTTTTTTTTTTAGTAAATTTTTTAAATACTGCCGTTCATTTCTGGGATGAATCTCTCATTGGGAAACATTGTAACATAACAATATTGCGTTGACTCACCATATTTCAGCAATATTTAAAGGATGAGTGTCAAGGAAACATTTCATCCTAGTTGCGTAGTAACACCAAATGAGTTTAGTTGACTGCTGTGGTTGAGTCACCTTATTTCCCAGAATGCACAGTAATATTTGAAGAATCTCGGTCAAAGAAACATTATAATCTAGTTACGCAGAAACGTCAAACAAATTTGGTTGAATATAGTGTTTGGAGCAAAACATATCGCATGGCCTTTCCTGTATTAATATTAATGCAAGGTGTCGTTTTTATATTCTGTGACTAAAGAAAGGCGCATTAGATGCAATATTTGTATTCTCTCTATCAAAGGCTGTATTCAGAACAAGAGAATAACCCAGCCACCTTGACAGCTTTAGAGAGATAATTCCTCTCTATTTGACTCCCTCTCTTTGTTCAGCTCCTCTTGCTTTGTTCATATAAGCTGTACTAAGAGGGTTGCTCACTCACTGGCTTGAAGAATTGCCTTTTTGTTTATTCACTTTGGGCCCAGTGATTCGGGGGAAGGAGATGGAGATGAATGTTTTTGGTACATGCTTCATTATGGTGCGAAAACAAAGGATTGCAAAGGGAAATATTAACACTGGGACAGCATCCATGGTGGCTTTGCCGGGCTGATAATTTAACGCTTGTGTCTCTCAAAAGAAGGGATTTGTTCCACGGTGTACAGTCGACGGTGTTCGCACGCAGCAGATTTACACCCCACTGTCTTTCAGACTTAATTCACGTTTTATTTTGAGCCGGAGAGCAGATTTATAATACACTTCCAAGCGGCGTTTTCCATTTGTCAGTTTATATTAAATCTACGTTACTGATATTTCGCTGGACGTTAACTGAGTCCTTGTATGGGAAGGCGTGATGTGAAAACTGTTCATTTTGAATGAATGCAGAGCTGTGTAGAAGTTAGAGCACATGATCCGGTGATGCATTCTGGGAAGTGAAAGGTTTTTCTGTCCATTTGTTCTGTCGTTCTATCTTATTTTTGCCATGGAAGCATGCATGGCCGTTTTAACTTGAATGTGTCAAGACTTCAAGTCTAATCTATTTTCAGCTGTACAAAACTGATTGTTGTGCCATTTTAAATTGCAAGTTGGTATTTCATATTGTATTATTTTAATGTATTGCTGTAATTATGAGCAGACTGGTTTGTAGCACCAAATACTTTATTGCTATTTCTTATTCTTCTGGTTATTAATGAATTTTTCACACAAAAGAGCTTTCTTCCACACTGCTTGTCCATCCATCCCTTTATCTGTTGTTCTATCTGTTACTGTGTCCGTCTCTCATTCTATCTGTGATTATTGTTCTGTCTACTGTACTGTCTATCTATGGTTTTATATGTCGCTCTTTCTGTCTTTTCTCTCTATCGTTTTGTTATTCTCTCTGTCTATCATTCTGTCTGTCTGCCATTCTATCCATATCCTTTTATTCCTGTTTGTCTGTTCTGTCTGTCTATCGTTCTGACTCGTTCTACCTATCGTTCTTTCTGCCTGTCACTCTGTCTGTTTTGTCTTTCTGTCGCTCTGTCTGTTTTTTGTTCTGACCATCGTTGTATTTATTATTCTTAGTCTCGTGTTGTCACGGTACCAACATCTCGGTATTTGGTACAGATACCAGTGAAAATCCACGGTACCAAGTTCGGTACTGTGCAAAACACAAAAACATGCTATTTAAATAATACTATTGCCCGGTTTCACAAACAGGGCTTAGCTTCAGCCAGGACTAGGCATTAGTTAAGTTAAGAAACTTTTACAAAAATGTCTCATAAGAAAATATTACAGGTGCGCATCTTAACACAGAACAATGACACTGACATGTTTTAAGATATATCAGAGCAAGATATTTTCATCTGAGACAACTCAAACATGCAGTTTAGTCTGGGACTAGCTTAAGCCTCGTCTGTGAAACTGGGGGTATATTTAGTAATAAATTCTATCTAAAATAAAAAGTACAAAAAATATGAAAAATCAGTAAACAAGTTTCACGCAAATTTAATTAGTCTTTTTTTAATTAATTAAATATGAAACATTTTATTTTTTGATAAATAAAGAGGATTTACTATTAAAATTAAAAAATAATATTGTGTGATTTATTTCTTTAAAAAATAAAATTATAAATATTTTTACTGTAGTGGTAGCAGTAGCCTTTCACATACATTATTCTAAATAATAGTAATATAGTAAAATAGTAGTTTCTGGCACAATATCTGAACTAAACTTTTATTTTGATGGGTTGCTGTGAATACCTTACCATTTCTTACATATGATGCTAGTTATACTCAAATTAAAGGGTAAAATGCACCTGAAGTTACTTTTAGAGCAATTCTGGAGATGTTTTTATGTATTTATGTCCTTATGGAGACGGCAGATGCTGAAATCACGGCGAGCATCGCGTTCTTCAGTGTATGTAACGATAGTAAACAAAACTGTGCGTCTCTGCCATACATTAATTTACACAGAGACTCTCAGAACACGTTGGATTCATATTTGAATAGATTTTTTGCAGCTTAAAGCAATAGCTCACCCAAAAATGCACCTTTTGAAGCATCGTAGGTGTACATGACTTTCTTCTTTCAGACAAATCAAATCAGAGATATAATAAAAATTGTCCAGACCCCTCGGAGCCTTTGAATGGGTTTAAACGGGTGGAAGCCTTTACATGTCAGGAAACGTGAAATTATGTGCACGTATTCGTAATAAGATGTCCCTCACATGGCTCAGGAGAGTGAATCCATGCATTTTTGTATGATAAATATACATATTTGAAATGTAATAAACTGGAAGCAGTCCCGGCGGATATGGAAGTATGTATGCATCACGTGATTAGTGACGAGCGTGGAGAAATAACAAAACAAAACGCCATGAATTAGAAGCACAAATCGAGGATTTGTAAAGAAAAAGGTAGGATTTTGATATAAGCCAAAAGGAGACTGGTTTTCCTTTGCTAAAGTAAGGAAACGCTGTTTCCTTTTAAAACTACATTTCCTAGTGGTGCACACGTGACCATATGCCCTACGACATCCACCAAGACTGCTTCTAGTCAGCAGACGTGAGAGAAGTGCTTATTAAGTTTGAAATATGTATATTTATCATACAAAAATGCATGGATTCACCCCCCTGAGCCATGTGAGGGACGTCTTATTACGAATACGTGCACATAATTTCACGTTTCCTGACATGTAAAGGATTCCACCCGTTTAAACCCAATCTCTGATTGGATTCATCTGAAAAAAGAAAGTCCACATACACCTAGAATGCTTCAAGGGGTGCGTAAAAGAACTTTTCATTTTTAGGTGAACTATCCCTTCAAAGTTTACAGATACTTGTAGTCCATATAGCATGGAACTCTAGGCTACATTCCATTTGTAAACTGGATTTCGAGATTCCATCCGCATTTTCAGCATCACAGAAATCATGATGGTCTACACGACTAGAACCCGGTTGACCCGTTTCCACCAGTACTTAAAAAACTTGATGTTAACATACTGTCTGGGTACCGAAGTACCAGGTCTGTTGACAACACTAATTCATTCTGTCTGTTTTTACTGTCTACTCTTTTGTTCTGTCTTTCTATCATTCTGTCTGTCTGTCATTCCCTTTGTCTGCCTGTCTACCATTTGTGTTGCTCAGTCTGTTGTTCCGTCTATCTGGTGTGCTCTTTTTCAGGCCCCCTTTATGAGGCTCTCTCATTTAAAAATTAGTTACTCTTTGCATTACTGCCATTTTTAATTCTCCTCCTTTTCATTCAAATGCGAATTACAGCGCTCCTTGTTTGCTACCTCAATTCAAATCAGTTCAATGTATGGCGCACAGCCTTGGTTTACAGTCTAACATTTGCTCTCAGACGGGCGGTATGGATGCGGTTAACTAAATTTATGCCACAAGTATTCCGTCAGGGCATGAGGGGGTGGTCCGCATTGTGTCAATCTCTGTCACTGGCTCAGGGCAGACACAGGCTGTGAGGATTAATGGCGACCCAGTGCTAATTACTGTGCGATCATCATAAATAAACATTCTACATTGGGAGCCCCCCTCCCACCTATACACACACATACACACACTGCTATCTCACGCGCATTGAGGTTACAGACGAGCTATCTTCTGTCTAATAGCAAATAGGATCAACCCAGTGTGTCAGATGTCCCAGTATTTATATTTACCTCATTACAAGGAAGCGCCATTTGCCAAAGGGATCAGAAGCTGGCAATAAAAGGCGCACAGAGTGTTTGCAGTCGGGCTTTACTTGCCGTGTGACACAGTCAGACCACGGGAGTGGGATAATGCAGGCAGTTGGCATGTCTGCTCAGACTGCTGTTACCCCAGCAGGGGGGATGGGATGTGTTCGGAAGGGGGGTATCTTCATGACAGACCTCTGAGAGGTGTGGCGTATCCATCCCGCTTCTCCTGTTTCCCGTCGATGGCAGGTGCGGCTGAAGAAGTCTATCTCGCCAGCGCAGATGAGCCACCGCAGGAATGTTCTCCACGCTGCAAGTGGCGAACGCTTTTATCGCAGCAAACGTTGCATTTTTTTTTTTTTTCCTTCCTTTCTTTTTGAAGGTAGCACACGTAATCGCCTAACATCCATAAATACTTCCAAAGACGGCGAGTTAGCGCCAGTGAAAGCAAAAGCTGTAAACAGCAGCATTCCGCCACCGTTTTGAATTAGCGCTGGCGCTTCCTAATCCCGCTAAAGCTTCTCCACTCATGTTTGCGTCCCGCTCTTAGCTGCTTCGCTCTCTCTCTAGACAAGATTTTTTTATTGCCCTGCCGTTTTAGCCCCCCCCACCGGCTTCGCTCTTTCTCCCTTGTCACTAGTTGCAAAGCACTTTGAAGCACTTGAGCGTGGGTACGAGATAATAATCCTCCTGAAATCCTGGCAGCCGGGCTGACATGCTGTCAACGGGAGCCCTCGTTCTAGAAATTCCCTAACCGGATACGGCAGGCTTCACCTGGACAGCGAGGAGAGTGGCAAATATCTTGCCCTCTCTGGCCTCGGTTACTAGCACTGGCCAATGTGAAATTGATTTACTTCAAAGTATTTAAAAATTCAGTTTCTTTCTAAAGCAGAATTATCCCTTTTTTGTGGATTTCTCATGCTGTGTTGGGTGTAGGTTGATGTCAGGGGCTGCAGGGGTGTAATAGCTCGTTGTAATGTTGAGAAGCAGGGAGGTGGAGCAGCATTACAATCAAGTCGAGGACTTTTTTGCATGCGTTTTTGCTGTGTTGCATCTTGGTATGGTAATGCACAAAGTAAGCGCTGATGCGTTGAAGAAACGTCTGATTATGGTGCGTCTGCTTTTTCAGCCTTATCAAATTTTCAGATTTATGTTTCTTGCTTGATTCGGGTATTTTAATCGCCCATGGGAAGTCTGGACATGGCTTTTAAGTTGGCTTTAAAATCCTTCTGACAAACCTTTTTATTTTTTTTTATTTTTTATTTTTTTTTTGCTGTTCTAAGAGAAAACTATCGCTAAGGTCAAACTATCAGTTTTTATTGTTTGATGAATTAAATTGTTTGTTACCCACAATCCTTACCAATCATTTGCACACATTCTTAAAAACAGGGTTGTATTGCTATGCTAAGAACTTACTTAAAGTAGGACAATATGATTAATTGCTAACGCCTTTATCCGGTGTATGGTAAGGCATTATCACAATATTGAAATTTAGTTGCAAAAAAGTGATTAAACAGGTTTAAAGGAGAAATTCACTTTTCAAAACACTTTTGCTGATAATTTACTCACCCCCATGTCATCCAAGATGTCCATGTCTTTCTTTATTCAGTCGAAAAGAAATGTATGAAGTAACGTAATACGCAATTACGTTGAAAAGGTTAAGCTTGACGTAGGCGGAACTACCGTGTCAGTGTTTACAAATGTGCGGAAGGAGTACCATATACACATGTCTTTGTGTCAGTTTATCGTATAAAATGCCCGTGTCGTGTGCGTTTCCTGGGTGTTTTAATATTTGACACGGTACTTCCGCCTACGTCAAGCTTGACCTTTTCAACGTAATTGCGCATTACGTTACGTTACCAACGCGCATCACAGAACAGAGCAAGGCGAGTGTTTGTGCTTCTAAAACTTTAACCTTTTTTTGTAAATGACCGATCGTTTCGCTAGATAAGACCCTTATTCATCGTCTGGTATCGTTTAAAGCCCTTTGAAGCTGCACTGA
>JAUMHP010000080.1:13549829-13561764 GCA_032361065.1 Enteromius trimaculatus
TATATATAATAAATAAATGTAATCTATATCTTATATTCTACCTTAAGCTGGCCAGTTATACAAGCCATCTAGTCAAGAAAGCAGGCAATTGTTATGAAAAAAAGGATTCTGCATTACACATATTCTCATCTGCTGCTTTATTCGGTCCGTGATATTTCATATCCTGCTTTCTTTCTCTTTCTTTTTTTTTTTTTGGTCTGTTTCTCTGTGCTGGCGTACAGCTCAGTTACACATGCTTCACCTGGTACTTCAACAACAGTCGGCTCTCATGTGAAGTACCTCTGTCATTTGTATGTGTGTGTGTGTCAGGCCCACTGCCTGAGTCCAGGCTGTGTGTATGCCTAGTCACACCTACTCTCGGTGGACTGAGAACCCCATCAAATTCTGTCTTTCTCATCTCATCTATTCATCATACTCATCTCCTCGGAGCCTATTCTCTGTGTTAATCCGTAGTAGAGGAGGGAAACAGAGAATGAATGAATCACATTATCTATCAAGGCCATCGTGTAGGTCATTACTTCACGATAAACTCAAGCCAGTTATGATTACAGGCGGTGCAAATTAAAAGGCTGTCATCCAAACCATGAAGGCGCCCCATGATGAAGTACCTCAATCTTAAACGTTTGAGACCCTAAAGGAATATTGCAGACTCTTGTCAATATTGTTTACTCTTCTCATATCATTACAAATCTGTATGACCTGTGCTGCTGCTGGCCAAATGGGTGCCCTATGCAGAATAGTATTGTTGTGCCCCCTCCTTAAAAAAAAACCAAAAAAGCACCTACTATAAAGGGTAAAAATACAACTGTAACACAACTTTAATAGAAATAAAAAAATAAATTGTAATTGCATTGTGTCATCCATAAATTATATATTGGTTAAAATGATTACTGACAATAAAAGACAGTAGCCTACTAACGTCAACAGTCAAATATGTTTCACTGGACAATGAACGTATTACCTAAAATATGATGCACTGGCTTCATCTCGGTTTTTTTTTTTTCTGGACCGGGTTGCGCTGCTGCCTTTTCCCTGAGACTGGTTGTCCATCAATTGATCATTTATATTCAGCCGCAAACATAAGGTGAGAATGTGCGAGGAATCGTGCGTGGGAATCTCGCACATGTACTGCACTGCGTTTATCATAAAATACATTTTTATAATTTTATTTAGCATATATAATTTTTTTTTTTTTATGAGCTGGGATGATGCCCTCTTAGGAGCTGGTTTCCTACGCAGACTGCGTACTCTGTGTATAGGGAGCGGCGCTACTGTGTGACTTTTGTACTTTTAATATTTTTTTCTCCAAACCAACAAAAAAGAAAATCGTAAAAGTACATTTATAGTGCTTTAATTCTGCTTTTTAATTTTTGATGCTTAGAGAAATAATTTAGCCAATATTTTAATTAAATTTTTAATTTGTTAAAAAATTAACTCACTCTAAGGCCGTACCAAGATGTAAACAAGTTCATCAAAAGAGAAAACTTATCACTCTACAATGGATCCTCTTCAGTGAATGGGTGCCGTCAAACTAGTCCAAACAACTGATAAAAACAAAACAATAATTTACAAGTTATCCAAGTAACTCCAGTTCATCAATTAACATTTTGTAAAATTAAAAGCTTCGCAAGAAATACAGGCAGATTTTTACTTTACAAGACATTAATTGACGGACTGGAGTCATGTGGATTAATTGTGGATTATTGCCATGGTTTTATCAGCTGTTTGAAATTCTGACAGCACCCATTCACTGCAGAGGATTGTTTGGTGAGCAAGTAATGTAATAATACATTTTTCCAAATATATTCCAATAAAGAAACATACTCATCTACATCTTGGATGGCCCAAGGGTGAACTAATTTAACTTTTCTCCATATAGTTGTGTAGCTGATGGGGATTTTTAGGGACCAGTGCTAACCTTTGTTTCTTATAGGTCAAACCGGAGGACTGAGGATGATAAGGAATATGTAAGTGCCAATCAATCTGCAGTTCCTCACAATGATAAAGAATTTGAGTTTTTCAAAAATATACCTTGAAATGAACAGAGTGAAATTCTTCATTATGAGTGCCGGTTTTTAAAAAGAAATATCACTCTGACTATTAAAACACTTTTTAGCAGTGCCAGGAAGCATGTGTTTCATTCAGAGTACTTTACACTCTGAAGGGACCTTATTAAATTAGCTAATGGAAAACATTGCACCGAGGATTTCATATGAAGAGCTGTTTCAGTCATAGGAGGCAAGGGATTGTGTCCATGTGTGATAGATTTCAATTTTGAATGTGCTTCAAGTGCAAGGAAAAGGTTGTTGAGTTTGCTTGTCTATGTCTAAACATTGAAACAAGATGTGCTCAAATATGTCTCAGATTTCAGAAGTGATGATCTGATGGGAAAACATTTGGATGAGCCATGTATGACAACAGTAAACAGTTCTGATAGATAATATGCACAACATGGCATATCTGAATACATTATAAGGGCAAGAGGGAGATTAATTTTTATTTAAAATAAATTAATATTTTGATTCAGCGAGGAATCATTAGATTGATCAGAAGTTACAGTAAAAACTAGTCTGGGCCCGCCCACACTTCCTTTGACGCTACATTCTTTTCGCGAGCAAAGTTATGCTGCGTCCGAAAACACATACTGCTTAAGTAGGTAGTACATTTAAAATTGAATGTATTACTCGACCATTAAACAGTACGTTCTATATAGTATGAATGGGGGTAGTATGAATGGAATTCGGACGTACTACATCCGCCATATTGATGTTGTCACGTGTCATGCGTTGTCACAACAGCGCAACAAACTTTCAATAAGTCATCCGTTTATTTAGAAGTGTAATTTAATCACAATAAAAAGGTTTTTTTCCTGAGGTACTTGAAATGAACCGCGTCTCAACTTTCCGCCATTTTTCGAATATAACGCCTCATGGGATAGGAAAGTGTTCATGGTATCCTTACTACAGAATTCGGGCAGAAGCAGTAGGTCATACCGGTACTTCTTGCCTACTGAATTTCGAACGCTATGAATTCGGACATACTACTCGCCTTGCATGCTGTTGATTTCGGACGCATCATTAGTCTGGCCAAGCTGCCGTTTTAGAACCAAAACTTCAAAATATTAAGCAGTTTTCAACATCATAATATGAATAGGACAATGTGAAATAAAATCAGCATATTATCATTTTCAGAAATGCTGCTAAATAATTCAGCGTTGCATCACACAAATAAATTACATTTTGTCATTGAAATGAATTGCATTACATACATTTACATACTTTACTGCTGATTTGTAGTATATGAAGTTATTTACATGTATGACTCTGTAACACTAGTTAATGATAAACGTTCATCTTTGAGTAAATATAAGTAGTTAGAAGATGACCGAAACCGTTTAGAAACTGTCTGCAGAGACAAAAACTAATGCGGCTGTAGCATGGCATCATTTATCCACTGCGATTGGTTTTCTTGGAGATTTATACGTTGACAAGTGAACAACTGCAATGCAGTCGGTAACCAGTTTGTTTCATTGTACGTCATCAACTCCTGTACTCCTATACGATCTAAAGTTGAAGATTCCAAGTGTCTAAATCATGTATACTACAGTTAGGTTTTCTGTCTTGAATATGTAATCAATGGAATGAATATTTAATTTGCATACATGGACCGCCACTGGTGACATGCATTAGCCAGGGTGCGCTGGGAGAAATCGACCTGCCGTTCAAATGTGTTTTATCACCTCTTTCATCACATTACTCAGCAAAAGCGATGTCCGTTGATGCTCTTCAGGAGCCGAGCGGCATTCCCCGTCTCCATTGCTCCCCGGGATAAAGAGATTGCCCTCTTTCTAATGGAATTACAGAGCTGGAGAACATTGAGACAGAGAAGAGAGAGAACTGTGGAAAGGACAGGCCGGTTAACCTTCTCATCTCGAGACCAGACGAGGAGCTCACAGCCTTAATCCCTCCATAGTCCTGTGGATTAGGCCGTCCTCTTATCACGGCTTTAATGCGGTGAGCTGCATTGTCATCTCCCTTTCTTTGCTGCATAATTATCCCTGCTAGCAGCTTCCAGACTCATTATTTTTTATCATGCCACTTCCTGTACGGCCAGTGGGGGGGCCAGTGATTCAGGCCCCTATCAAAGACGTTTTGGATCTCTTCCGTACAATGAGACACTTGCGGTTCCACACAAAATGTCATGTTTATTGGCTTATCATTTGCTCACCTCAACTTGCCAGACTTACTCTCTTCCGTGGAGCGCAACAGGTAAACGTGTGAGCTGGTTTTCTAGATCCCTCCATATGGCCCGGCCATGCGCTCTGTTTACTTGTTTAGCGTAGCAGACCTGAAGGAGGCTCGAGCCGCGATGCCGTCACAGATGAAAGCCGCTGTCTGGGGAACGCTGTCATTGAGGTGAATGACAGATTCACTCCTCCATACTGTCACAGCTGACAGGGATTCATCCCTCCCAAATAAAAGCTTTCAGGAGCTCCATTGTTTGTTACATCATTTCTTTTTTTCGCCCACACAGGCGCACAGTCACAAATAATTCATGGTTTGTTTTGTTTTATTATGTCATGCTCTGAACAACTTGAATTAGAGCTCTCTTACAAATGGGAAATATTTACATAAAAACAATAATCTTTGTTCAACTTGCCAGCGTAGCCCAGCCCTTCCAGATTTGAGCAACTATGTATCTTACTCTATTCTGCTTCCTTATTTTGGTATCTTTTCCTCTCTCTTTAGTTTTTTTTAACAAGAAAACTGATTTACAGTATATCAAAAGAAGTTGAAGCCTATTTTCTATCAGTGTGGTGTAGGACATAACATCATCAACTTTTGAAACCTGTCGAGACATTTTTTTGTTTCTTATTTTAGCAAAAAAAAAAGTTTTTACCCCCAGGTTTTCATTATTGTAATGTGATCAATGAATAAGTGTGATGTAAAAAATAAATCATTTATATATGTGTGTGTGTGTGAGTTTTATATACAATATTTAGAGCAGGGCAACAGTGTATCTATAAATATATTATGTATATATAAAGACACAGTATATATACAGTATGTATTTACATTTATAATCATATAATTTATATTATAAATATATTTAAAATCTAAAAATATTTTTCTGAAATATATACATGCATGTGTGTTATATATATATATATATATATAATAAATTTACAGACTGTTATATTACACTTATATATTGTACACAACTTTTATTTTGGATGTGATTGATTGTGATTAATCATTTTTCAGCACTAATAATATTTTCTATGACTACACTAGTACTTATTTTAATTATTAAAAGCAATTATTATTTTATTTATTATTGTTTTAAAATTAAGCAAAATTTAACTTTAAACGATTAATTACTGTGATGAAAAATTTGAGGAGAAATATACGTAATTGATATAAATAATGTTACAGTGCAAACATTTCCCCCTATTTCCAAAACAGGTTGGGACTACAAATTTTTTTTATTAATATTGTTTTTATTCTTAGTTTACATTGAAGTGTAAATGATTGAAGTAAGTTGCAGTTTTTGCAGGTACTTGATCTGAAATATTGTGCTACTGTGCTACCACTCTATATTTTTCACTTACATGTAAGTGGTAAAATCCCAAAAATAAGCAAAAACCTTACAAAGCTATGCACACAGTCAGTCTAAGTGTGTGTTTAGGTGTTAAATGCAGCACTCTCATACTTTCACAAACCTCTGCTCTATTAAATTAAAGTAACCGGTTCCTCTGTGAGTTTTGGCTGTGCTTTGCTCAAACAAAATTCACAGAAATTTCTGTAGCTTCAGTGGAGCTGCAGAATAAAGCCGAAATACTGTAGAAGTGCCAACTCATTCTATCTTCTCAACTCAAAAGTAGCCTTCATACCCAGTTTCAGCCAATGTTCTCCCCTCCAACAATAGATGGCAGTCTTGTATCCGTAGTTCTTTGGCTCTGTCTGGAACTCAGTCTGAGTTCAGTGTTTCAGTGATTTATGGGTAGTGTGTGCAGGGGACTTCAGGCCTTTTGTTTGTTCTCACAGACAATAGTGAGAGAGGTCACAGCATTGAAGAGCAGGGTTGTGTAAATGCAGCCCCTGTGGGTTTTCAGAGCACAGAATTCTTTTCCAGCATGAAAGACACTATGTTTTTCCATAGCATTGAAAAGCAAATGTTTTGTTCTCTTTTATAATTTGTTGTTTGCATAAAACACACACTTCCTTTTGGAGACTGATGGATGATGAACTGTGACTGCAGCGGCAGGCCATTCAGAATATGCAGACTTTCACACATCTTATGTACTGATCGTGAAAGAAAAGATGTGGAATTTTATTGATAAGGTAAAATATGTTAAACTGAGCCAAGAGGACTGAATATTTTTGAAAACACTGATGTCGTCAAAACATCGGCCACATGTCTTTGATAGATGGATGAATGGGTGGATGATTCAGAAATAGACAGGAGGATGAATGAATGAATGAAAGGATGGCTGGAAAAAAGGACCGATGGATGGATCGATAGATGGATGGATGGATGCATGCATTCAGGAATAGATTAATGGAAGGATGGATGAATGGATGGCTCTATAGAATGAAAGATAAATGTATGGAAGGATGCATGGATAGGAGGATGTAGAGAAAGATGGACCGAATGATAAATGGATGGAAGGAAGGGTAGATAGAAGAATAGATGAATCGATGGATGCTGGAACACCGATGGCCAGAACGTTGAATAGATGAATGTAAGGAGAAATGCCACCTGGTCTCATAAAAATATGTACCTCTGTGCACTTTTTGTGCGACACCGTTTTTATGTGCAGTTTAAAAGAGAAATGTCCACTGAGTGGTGCTAAAAGTCATGTTGGAAATATGCACTACACCAAATTCAACCTTAAACTACAGTGTTAACAAATGCAAAACTGATATGAAAATGCGTTTGATGATGCAACCGTGCCATTTCATTTCGTGCCAGATCTCTGCTTATATACTGTAGGTGTCAGAGTTTAACTGCTTCTTTTGGAAACTGCAGTGATATGTACTTATTGGTACATACTTTGTGTCTTGATAAAAAGTGCTCCCAGGTACATTTAGGCCGTGAGCCAAGGTAGGATAATTGGATGGATGGATAGATGGTTATGTAGAAGAATAGATGGGGTGGATAAATTAATGAATGGATGGATAGAAGAAGTGGAAAAAAGGATAGAAGATGGGATGAATGGGTGGATGTACAGTATACTAGAAGAATAGTTGGATGAGGGGATGGACAGACAGAAGGATGGATGGATGCATGTTCAAATAGATAGATGGGTAAAGATAAGGAATACAGCAATATTAACCATGCTAAAGGAATGTCATCTATATTTGAGATGTCTTATTCCAGCTTTGACTCTAAATACAAACATATTTCCAAGCTATTAAACAGGGTGGTTATTACTGTAGTGCCGTGGGAAAAATTGCAGCTTTGAAATTAATTAACTTTAGTATGCAACTGTTTGGTGCTATGTGAATGGACATCTCCAGTGCAACATAAGTGCCAATCACTTATTTTGCATTCCACCAGGCATTCAGTATTGTTGTTGTTTTAATTTATGGATGGACTCACTTTTTCCCATTGTTTGTTTGCTGTAGTCATGCCAAGACTGGGAGAGGCAGGGTTTTATATAGCGGCAAGTGGTTACCCTTGACTGCTGGCAGGAGCTAATGAGTAACATAAAGCTGTGAATATGAATATTTTTATGGGGAGTTTCACTGCAGACCGCCAACCCTGATTATGACCTCTGTGTTACTTCAACCTCTTAGGAACTAAAGTGACGTGATCATTTTATTAAACAAAGCAGCGATGGAAATCAAGCAACCACTCAATGTCTTTAAACTCTCTTGTGACTCAGCTGAAGACAACAGCCTGTGCAACGAGTATCTTTGCAACGGTTTTTTTAAGGATGGTATTTGTGAAATTCATTTTTAAGAAAGGCGTTCATTTGGACAAGAAATCAGAATGATATAAGATAAATGTTCAAACATGTTATTGTAAAAGTAAGCTGTAGAAAAAATCACTAAAATGGATTGTTTACTTAACTTTGTATAATTCTAAACCTTTATAATGGTTTATATTTTTTTAGGTTGTTATTCACTTAAAATATTAACAGTTTCCCTCGATATACTTAATCTTTAAGTGTTGGTAATGATATCTGATCTGTGGACAGATTATGGTTATGATTCAGATCTTTTTAAAGAATCAGTTCACAAACTAGTAAGTGATTCATTCAAAAATCAGACTGAACTGAATTTTTCTTAAACTGCACTAGAAAAAAACAAAAAACTTGTTTTGTGCTCCACAGAATAAAAGCAAACAGTTCGAAAGCAGAACAAGGTGAGTAAATGATTTTCAGATGAACTGCTCCTGAATTTGATTCCTATTTTTTTGTGAACATACACGGAGACAATTTTTTAGGGGCTTGGATGCACTCACTTGTCTCAGGAGATCTTTAAATTAGGTTAGGAACTCTTATAAGCTCAAAAAAAACGATCTTCTCCCTGCTTTGTCGGTCTTGACACAGTTGACACAGTTTTCTACTTACAGACGAAACTCGATAGAATGGTGAATTATGTAGACAAGACACCATTTACAGAGGTTAACAAAGGGTTCTCACACAGCTCTGTGCCTGGGAGATCCACTTAAGAGAAATTATTCATCTGTTATGGTAGTAGATCCACAGAAAGGGAGTTACATAGTGTTAAAGCGTTTCATGATATCATAACTTACAGTATTTAAAAGTGAGTCATTGTAATCCAAATAAAGCATAGTTTAGTGCCATTTGCTCATTACTATTACTTAATTTTTTTTTTAAAGGACCGTTAACCATTTGTGTTCTTGAATAATATCTCAAATTATGCAGTTTGTTGAAGAAAGGTGTATTATCTGTCTTCTACTTGGAAAATGATAAAATTGGTGAGAAGTTTCATAGACCATGAAACAAACCGGCTTAGTAGGACCATGCAGAATATTTTTTTGAGGTAGGTTTATTTTAATTGGACCACCTAGTTACCAGGAAGAACATCCTCAAAAACACCCAGAATATTCATGTCCATTGTGGACGCTGGTAGTATTTTAGCTTTATAAAAAATTGTTCTAGACATCTAATAGTAGCATTTACGCAATATGCTCAGCCGTCACCATGTGACACACTATACCAGCGTGACAGAGTTCTCTTGTATGCCACAGGTGTGGATTTGTGACATTTAAAACCCGGCCTCACGACAAGCAATTAGTCACGCAGGGCTCTCCGAACAGATACTTCTAACTCGATTGCATGTCAAAACCCTATCAATCTGTAAACTGTTAAAACGTCCATTCGGCCAGTGAGGATGTTGATCAAGTGTTTTGCAGTTTGCAGGTTGTCATTAATACATCAGACAGCATGAATAAACCAGCAAACCCAGCAGCGGCTGGCCTGTGCTGCTTCTGGAACAGCTGGGACTAGAGCCATGAATCATGTCATCCGGTCGGGCTTATGAAAGGAGCTCTGCGTCTGTGTGTGCCGCTCAGACAGACAGAGAGAGCAGAGCGGGCGGTACTAAATCATACAGCTCATCACTCCCAATGCATTTGCCCAGCAAGACACATTCTGGATTTATGGGGTACCAATGCTACTGATCGCTGATCTGAATACACTGTTTATCTATTTTCACACTGACCGGGGCTGCCTTGTGCTAACCCATTTCATGATGTTTAACCTCAATTGCAGGCTTTTGAGAACGAGGAGCTTTGGGAGAGAGGCTATGGGCAAAGGTCACTGGAAGAGGATTGTGGGTCTTCAATGATTTGTCTGGTGTTCTTTTTGTGGAAGAAAGAAAGAAAAGGAAGCATTAACTGAACGTGAATTGACTTTCACATTTCCTTTTGCTCCAATAATGTGATACATTTTGCTGTTTGTTTACATAATATATGTGTGTGTGTATAAATACAAACTTGCATTTATATATTTAAGAAAATTGTGTTATAAAATATAAGCATGTAAATATTTCCAAAATATATACACAGTACACACACGTATATTAGGCAAACAAAAACATGCAAAATTTATTTTATATATATATATATATATATATATAAAATTGTTAACATTTATTTAATTTTTTTTTATTTTTAATTATCCATTTACATCTTTGCATTTTGCTTCTCAGCTTGATTTTTCTTGTATTTAGAATGTTTAGAAATATTTACTAAAAAACTATTACTCTGCGATGAACAAATGTAGTATGAGTGTTGATTTTATCCATCAGGAATTTATTGGATCATGAAAAGTGGACAGTGGATTCATTGCCCTGATGAATCATATTCACATAGAAACCGGCAATGTGTTTGAAAATCCATGCTGAAAATACCCAATCCGGCCTGACTGACGAAAGTGCCCATTTGGCCATTCTGAAGGGCTGCTTGCCCTCCTAGTTTATGTCCACCAGGCTGCAGAGCATAAAGTTGGTCTGACGCTGTCATGTAAGCCACAAACCGTATCCACCTCTCCCAACCAGTCTCCATCACTGAATGTATGCGTAGTGCGCTGCTCCAGGTGGTCCACGGTCTGCCTCTTCGGCTTATCCATGCTTATTCAAGCTCGACGAGGCTCAAGAGGCTGAGACTTACTTTGCGTGGCCCCCCTGCCGTGGTGGAGGGGACAGCACTAAGCTGTGTGTTTTGGGCAGAGCAGAGAGGATTGCAGTGAGATGAATGGTAATAGAGGGAGAGACAATGCAGCCACTCGCCTGTGACCGAGCACAACTGCTTCACAGTACCTCTCTCAACAGGAGAATAGCAGGAGGGAGGGGGAGTGCGAAGGAAAGAGCGAGTAAAAAAACTGAAAGAGAGATATCGAGACCTGGCTTGTGGTTTGCCATGCCGAGCAGGTCCACCAACTTGACTGCCCAAGATTTGGGCACTTTAGCCTTTCACTTGGGAGCTTCAGGCCTTTCGGAGATGAAAAGTGGGTGTCGTGCCTCAGTTAGAGATCAATCATACACAACACACATGGATTAACATTTGACTGTGTAATCTGCATGAAAATGCTGCCAATCGATCACTGGAAATGTTTATTGATGTTCCTTTCAGCATGAGACTGCGGCCAGGCTAAACAAGTCAGTGCATTAATCATCTGAAGTGAAGAGAAGAGAACATTACACCATGAGGCATACTGCGAAGTGCCTCCAGTTTTGCAAAGGCCATCAGATCACATTCAGCTAATCAGGTAGAGCAATATTGGTTAATAAGCTGAAAGTCGACAGCTAAGTATTTATAGTACCGATTTCTTTCGTGTCTTGGGTGTGTGACTTTTTCTGTAGAACCCAACAGAAGGTACTTCTTTCTTTTTGTAATATATAGAAAATATCTAGCATAGTGTTAGTTAGACCCCCGTCTACCTATAGAAATATGCAACCTAGGTTCATTGGAAATACTTGCCTCTTCATACATTTCTGCAAAACTGAAAGAACATACGAATCACTGCAGTTTTCAGCTGAAATGAACACTAGGGGCAATGAAACTCCCTATTCCTTCTATTCCTTTTCACACAAAAGTATGATTTACAGGTACATTTTTGGTTAATAAACTTATGTTCACACAATTAGTTGCAGAATGTTACATTTTTAACATGTTTTAGCACCACTTTCTGGACATTTCACTTTGAAACTGCTGCGAAACATGCATTAAGCTACGTATGTATGTATGTATGTATGTACATATGTATGCATGTACAGTATGTATGTAGAGGGACGTATTTCCAATGAGCCTGGGTTGCGAATACAACACCTATCTAATCATTTATATATAAAGTCTTCAGCAGTGTCTCTTTATTAGATTACCCTACACAACATTAGAAAGATCAGGCCCTTTCTTACAGAGCAGGCCACACAACTTCTTACTCAGGCCCTGGTCATCT
>JAUMHP010000080.1:13566853-13581521 GCA_032361065.1 Enteromius trimaculatus
TTCTGGATTACTCTGTGTTTTTCAATAAACAGCCTGCATATGAACCCGCACGTCTCCTTGCCTCGCCATCGTGACAGTTACAATAGATTTGTCTTTCAAACAAATGCTGTTGTTTGAAATTTTCTATTCATCAAAGAATCATGAAATAATATATCTTGGTTTCCACAAAAATATTAATACTGAAATATTTATATTTTGATAATAGAATGATCACGTGACACTGAAGAATGCAGTAATGGCTGCTGAAATTTCAGTTTTGGAATCGCAGGAAAATATATTAAAATATAAAACCGCTATAGATTGTAAGGTCACAATATTAGTCTTTTTACTGAATTAAAAAAGTTACTGATCCCAGTTATTTAAATAATAAGACATTCTCTAAAAACATGTATTAATATTTTAGCCAGTGTCTCTTCTCAGGTAAAAAACGTTTTTAGTGAAAAAATTATTTTAAATCTATATTAGATTTAGCCAATGTACTAACTAACTTACTTAACTTGTAAGTTTCTAACTTACAGGTCAAGGGTTGTAACGCCTCGCTCAAGGTTCTATTTCAACTTTAATCTTTCAACTTTAAAAACTTTAACTTTTAATTGCTGCTGACTTTTTTTACTGAGCACACTTCCCGCTATCTAGCATCCTGTTAAAATTGCACTTTTCATGCGGAGGTCATAGTGGTGTATGAAGCTTGTGGTGAATCAAAGTGTGTTAAAGTACAGACGTGAAGCAGTCTCAGATCACAGTGTGAAGCTTGTGTTAAACCCATGGGCACTGTATGAAAACAAAGAACAGAATTCACTTTTTGCCGTCTCTCTCTTTCTTTCTCTCTTCCCATCACCCATTTGTTATGCATTTGTCTCAGCTCATGTTAGCCAAACATCCATCCTGCGTGTCCCCTGCTGCTAACAGCACAAAGACACATGCCACAGTGGGGCTGTCCATATCTTGATATATTCAGCTGTTTACTCATTCACACAGCGTGCTGGCTTTTATCCTGCTCGCTAAAGGAAGCCATTGTGGTAAAGTGGCATTAAAAGGCTTACAGTTATAAAGTAGCTTGTGCTCTCGCACTCTTCTGCACATGAGCTGGTCAGGATGTGACACGCTTAGCCATTAAGCTTATTAACTAACTCACAGTTGCTTTTCCACTAAGTCAACTTCCAAGCACCGATACGTTTAAAACGGGAGTCTGGGAGAAGGAAAAGAGAGTTTACGCTTGGCTTCAATAAAATGTGTTTGGAGATGACTAAATATATAAGTGAATCTAGTTTTTCCCTTAGATTGCTTTACTATGTTTTGTTAAAGCTGCAGCTAAAGGTACAAATCAATGATGTGACTATTATTATAGCTGTTCATAAATTAAAAAAAAAAATGCAATACATGCCGAAAAAAGATGCCTCTAATAGAACCCTTTTATTTAATTGTTAAGCTAAAAATATTTGTTAATTACATTTTCATATATTTAATTTTTTTTAAAATATATATATATATTTCCTAGTTTTATTTTTTTTAGATTTATTTTTAGATTATTCAAATAATAATAATAATAATTATATATTCTTAATAATTTAATTACAAAAAAATCACAAAAATATAAATCATTTTAGTGAATCGGTTCATTAATTAATAATGTGATTTTCAGATTCATTCAAGTTTATGCACCTATATATTCTGTATGCATCACTCTTTTGTAGCAATATATAAAATAAAATAGTTTATTTGTTTTACTAACATAATTCTTTTATTTTTCAATTGAGTGTTCACTAACTTTGTTAGCATCTGGTAGAGTAGCAAACTACGTCGCAGCTGCTAGGCTTCTGAAGTTTGGGACAAATGTCGCGTAATGAGAATCGACTGAAATATGAAAATGGTTGGAGATGGTGCCGGGCACCCTGCACTGTCTCTTTCGCTGTTGTTGTAATATTTCAACCAAATGGAGGGGCCGTCTTTTTAATCTGACCTTGTGCAATGGTCTGTGTTAGTTACGGCCACTGATGAGAAAAATTTACATTAATGACAGACACGTCAGTTTGAGTAACTCTTCCTTCAGTTTTTTATTTATGCTTTCACAGAGTCTGGGACAGCCAGTGAGAGAAGAGAGAGATGGGCCAAGTACGTTGACACTGATGGCATCGAATGCACTCGTGCTGCAAGGTTTGTTGTGGCGTTTTCCCGGGGCAGAAGAGCTTTTAGGTGCTCGCACCTGAAATCCACATTCACATGCTTTCTATTAACCTCCCCGTCTTCACGTCCCCGATGTCCTGCTCTGGCCTGTGAATCAGCTCTTCTGTTTGGAATTTGTGCTGTTTGGGTGCGTGTGAGAGCGCATAAAAGTACGTGCCAGTTTCCGCCCCTCTGGCTTGAGCCGCCGTGTGACATCAAGCAGTAATGTAGCACTCTCCCGCTTGCCAAACTCAAGGCCTCATCGCTGGATCTCTCCCCTGGCTGGGATGCCTCTCCCTGGGTCTAATTGCTGGCTCACTCCCCAGACATCTATGCCAAGCTCCGGGGCTAATTGTTAGCATTCCCCTCTGGCAGAGAGGCATGGCTGCATCTCACCAGCTGAATTATCACAGGTGGAGTTTGGTTTTCCAGGAGTCACTTTGCCCAGTAAAAGTACACTCTATTCAGCTTAATGAGATTCCGAAATGAACATTCTGTGATGATTTACTCTCCCTTAATGCTTTTGAGCTTTAGGAATGCCCTTTATCCATTACCCCAGTCTTCAGTGTCACATGATCTGTTAGAAATCATTCTACCATGTTGATTTGGTCTTATTAATAACCATGTTAAAACCATGTTTGGGGTAAGTAATCATTTAAATGGATAGTCCACCAAAGAATGAATATTCTGTTATAAATGACTGACTCTCATGTTGTTCCAAATCTGTAAGACCTTTGTTCATCTTCAGAACACAAATTAAGATCATTTAATAGAAATCCAAAAGCTTTCTGACCCTCTATAGACAGCAATGAATCTACCACGTTCAAGGCCCCGAGAAGTGGTGTGGACATCATTAAAAGTCCATGTGACATCAGTGGTTGGTCCAAATTTTTCTGAAGCTAGTTTTATAACTTTGCCTTACTGTCATTAAGTTAAGACTGACACTGATAGTTTCTATTGCTGTCTATGCAAAGTCAAAAAATGTGAAATATGGGTTTTGAATGACATGAGGGTGAGTAATTAATTACATCATTTTTGGTTGAATTATAGATAGAGCTTAACATTAACCAATTAAATTAAGCAGAAGTGATATTAAAGACATTTAGAATGTTAGCAAATATTTACTTTTAAATAAATGCTATTCTTTTTAACCGTTTCTATTCATTTTAGAATTCCGGGAAAAAAAAGAATGAATGATTTTTAAATAAATATTAAGCATTAAATGGTATGCAAGAATTTCAGTATTCCTGTTATAGCAAAGATCAACTTTTATATAAAATGTACATGCATTTTTTAAATTATATTAAAATATTATAAAGAAAAAAAATAGATAGATAGATTTACATTTTTTTTTAACTGATTAATTAATCTGAAAATTTCTAAAGTTGTCCAAATGAAATTCCTAGTAAAGCATATTTTTTTTAGTATATTGACAGTATCAAATTTACAAAATATCTTCATGGAACACGATCTTTACTTAATATTCTAATACGTTTTGGCATGTTTTGTCCCATACAATGTATTTTGGCTATTGCTACAAATATACGTGCGCATCTTAAGATTGATTTGTGCCCCTGGGTCATATATAGGTACTGTAATTTGATGTTGATATGTCTTTAAATAAATTGATTGCATGCTTTCAGAATGCTTGGGATATATAGGCCTTTGATGTGAAAATCGGATCCCTGGACTTTTCAGGGGTTAAAACAACATTAGGCTGAGTAAATGAAGACATAGCTTTTCTGTTTCTATATCTATTCCTTTAATGATAGTGGTTGGAAAGGACACAGGAAACAATGGGGAAGCAGGATCAGGAGCCTGCATAATAATTGGCAAAGTGTGAGATGTGGGCGCACGTGCACTACCCACTAGACCGCATCTCTGACACTGTGCATATTTTATGATGACTTACATGAATCGGTGACCTCGTAAATATAGCCTTTAATGAATTGTAGATGTCAAGCACGTTGGAGCGGGGCATAAATTAGCACATATGCAGGCCCTCTGATGTGACTCTATGAGGTAATTAAGCGTGTCCGTTATTGTTCGAAGGCGACTCTACGTGAATGCCTTAGTGCTAGCATGGCCCCCGTGTATGATGAAACGGTAACATTTGCCGGGACCACAGCAGCCATCGATCACATCGACGTACAAGTGTGTGTACAGGTGTGTCCCGAGAACTGCAGGCTGTTCTCTCTTTCTCTCTCTCTCCTTTTTTTTCCCCCTTCAATCTGGCTTGGGATTGGTGCGGTCTTCCCATTGGCAGCTAGGAGCTGATGGTTAAGATGCTGTTACACTGCAGTAAATGGATTAAGTGCTTTTTTTCCCAGTCCAACTCTACCGTTCTGGAATGCGGAGATTGGATTCGGTTTGACAGGCAGGCGGTGAGTTTTCAGGCTCTACTGTGGGGAGTTGCGGCGATGTTTGCGCGCGCACTCACCCTCGCGCACATACGCAGGGAGTAGATGAGTTAAATCATCAGTATGACAGCTTGACATGACAGCCAGGACAGAACGGCAGACAGCGATGATTTCATTGGCCTGGTGTCCCTGGATTCGTTCTATTCCTCGTTCCTCCGTTCATTTGAGTATTTGTGGGCTCTGGTGTTTAAGCACAAACAGTTGGAAAGCTGTTAACAGAACCTGTTCATTTTTTAACTGCTCTCAGATGAAGCAGCAAATAGAGGTACAGCTCATTACTTCAATAAGTGCTGTTCAACAGCTGCTTTACAAATTACAGACTAGACTAGATGTGTACAGTTTATTAAGAAAATGCCGCTGGTGCAAAAGTTGCTGACAAATGCTTAGGTGTTTCTTTACTGTTGCTAGAGTTTTCTGGGTGGTTGCTAGGGAGTTGCTAGGGTATTTGGGGTAATTGGTAGGGTATTGTGCATTCGGGGGGTTGCTGGAGAGTCTGTGCGGTTACTAGTTGGAGTACTAGATTGGAGTGGTTGCTAGGGATTGCTCTGTGTTTGCAAGGGAAATGCTAGGGTATTTGGGATAGTTGCTGGGATGTTTTATGTGGTTGCTAAGGAGTTGCTAGAGTGTTCTGGCTGGTTGCTAGGGTATTTGGCATGATTGCAAGGGTAATATGTATTTGGCTGGTTGTCAGCAGGTCAATCGGGTGTTTAGTGGTTACTAGAGTGTTTGGATGGTTACTGGTGAGTTGCTGCAGTCTTCTTCTGGTGGTTGCTAGCAGACTATTTGGGATGGTTGCTAAGTGTTGGAGGTCATTCGTGTGTTCAGTGGTTGCTAGAGTATTTGGGGTAGTTGCTGGGGTGTTTTATGTGGTTGCTAGGGTGTTCTGGGTGGTTGCTAGTGTACTGTTCTGGGTTGTTGCTAGGGTACTGTATTTGAGATAATTGCTAGGGTGTTCTGGTTGGTTATTAGGGTGTTCTGGGTGGTTGCCAGGGTACCGTTCTAGGTGTTTGCTAGAGTACTGCTAAGGTACTTGAGACAATTTCTAGGGTCTTCTGGTTGGTTTTTTGGGTGTTCTCAGTGGTTGTTAGGGTACTGTATTTGAGATAGTTGCTAGGGTGTACTGTTTAGTTATTAGGGTGTTCTGGGTGGTTGCTAGGGTATTTTGGTTGGTTGTAAGTGGGTCACTACTTTTTTGTAGTGCTAAGGTGGTTTATGGTGCTAATGACTTAATAGGTATTTGAGGAAGTTTTTAGAGTTGCTAGAACCTTTAGGGTAGGTTAGGTTTAGAGTGATTTGTGTGGTTGATAGGGAGTTGCTGGGGTGTTTAGACTGGTTTCTTGTCATTATGTATTTGAGCTGCTTGCTATGGTGTTCTGAGTGGTTGCTGGGGTGTTTTCTAGGGAATTGCTAGGGTATTCAGGTGGTTGCTAGGGGGCTGATAAGGTGTTCTAAGTGATTAAAGAAATGTATTCAGGGATGTTTCTAGGGAAACAAATGACATAGTTGAACAAAGTATTATCCCTTCTTGATGTGGTCAGCATACAGTGAAAATGAGCATGATTCCCTCACTGCCTCAAAAACCCCTCAACCCCTCATTTCAGTATACCATCGGTTATGATTCTTATCCGTCATTATCGGTCTCATGTCACTCTGACATGTTCTGACACACTGAGAGTCTATAACCAGGCTCAGATTCATCCCTCCATTGTGACACCAATCCCTGGCTTTAACCAATCAGCTAAGATTAACCCCCAGCTCATCCAATCACATAATCAGGCAGGCTGAGGCTACGGCATCCTCAATCCTCCAGCAGGGAAATCACCAGCCTTAATCCTCCAGCTCATCTGAAATGAGTTCGCACCAGGTTGTGGCAGGAACACTGCACAGTGGAGCTGACTGATGTGTGGCGCTGGCTTTCCATCACGATGAGCAATTCCATCTTTGTCATTCTAAAAAAGGTTTGACAAGCCCTGGAAAGCAAGAGCTTTTAGTGACACTCTTCTGGCCACATCTGTGGACAGGCATTTTGTTTATTTTCACTTGTCTTGTTTAGGATACTGTAGTAGCCAAACACTGCTATGTTGTTATCATGCCCAGTCATGTCGGTTCATTTGTTGTCTAATATTTAAAAAAAAAAGAATTCCTACAGGGCTTACCTGCTTATTTTTGTGAACTATGATAATCAAATCAGTTGTTTATTTGAGCTTTGATTTTAAGTTTTTACATTTATTATATACATAGGTGATCTGATGAAGCACACATAACACGCTGAAATCTTTTGTGTCCTACTCAAGTACTTTCATTGCCTGTCACTTTTTTATTGCAACTATTCCAACAGCGTTTGTCACCTTTAAGCTACTTTTACAGCATAGCTAGTTGCAGGTGGGTCTCATTTAAATAAATGTTTCCTTCAGCCAAATCAAATGATCTTTTCTACATGCCCTCATTCTCTTGGGCTTCACTGTTTATTAGCTGCTTGGCTCTATCTGTCCTATTGATCAGTGTCTCTGTTCCTCTCGCACTGCACCGTCAGCACTCTCAGCGTATTAAAGACGGGCTCGCTCCACACAGATGGTGTCCTTAAAGCCTGGGTCACTTACAGTTACCCTTATTTCAGGGTGAACTTGATAAAGCTAAACATTGGTTTGCCTGCTTATGCCTCCTTAGCATTTCACAATAAGAGTTTATACAGTATCTGACAGTATATGTGAGGGCCACATATGTATCTATGTTTATTTTTACTATTTAAGTTTTTGTACATTCTTCATCAGGTTTATTATAATGAACTAAATCATTTTTATTACTTAAAATAAATGATAATTAAAGCAACATTTCTTATTTTCATTTAGTTTAAAGATAAAATTAATGCATTTTTCTAAATTACAAAAAATTAACAAAACAAATAATAATAATAATTAATGAATGAATTAGAAAAACAAAGGATTACAATGAAAACACAAAATGCAAAAATAAAAAATGTATATGTATGTATGTGTGTATATATATATATAGCTCTGAAAAATCAGAAACCACTGCAGAAAAATCTTCTTTTGGGTGTTATTCTTAAAACTGTTTATTTCATCAATACACCACCAATACAAAACAATGCCTTTTTGTTTAATTTTTGTGAACTGCCGTTTTAGAAATATTAAGGACAGAAGCAACTAGATGCTCACTGAATCCTTGTGCCAGTAAAGCTAGGATTGAGGCCTTTTTTCTAAAACCTTTCTTTTCACAGTATTTGACATGTCATTTTTTACCATCCAACTGGTCACACATACTTTTCCCGTTAAATACAATTGGATTCAGGTGCTCACCAAATAAGGACCTCAATAAACAGAATGAAGTTTGTTTGTGTAGAAATTTAACAAAGACGGGCATACTCAGCTTGTTATACTCAGAGAGATACTGATTTAGGAGTAAATTGCAGTGGTATTTTTTCAAGAGCTGTATATATACACTGCTCAAAAAAAAGGGAACACTTAAACAACACAATGTAACTCCAAGTCAGTCACACTTCTGTGAAATCAAACTGCCCACTTAAGAATCAACACTGATGGACAATCAATTTCACATGCTGTTGTGCAAATGGAAGAGACAACAGCTGGAAATTATAGGCAATTAGCAAGACACCCACAATAAAGGAGTGGTTCTGCAGGTTGTGACCACAGACCACTTCTCAGTTCCTATGCTTTCTGGCTGATGTTTTGGTCACTTTTGAATTCTGGCGGTGCTTTCGCTCTAGTGATAGTATGAGACGGAGTCTACAACCCACACAAGTGGCTCAGGTAGTGCAGCTCATCCAGTACAGCACATCAATGCGAGCTGTGACGAGAAGGTTTGCTGTGTCTGTCAGCGTAGTGTCCAGAGCATGGAGGCGCTACCAGGAGACAGGCGAGTACATCAGGAGATGTGGAGGAGGCCGTAGGAGGGTAACAACCCAGCAACAGGACCCCTACCTCCACCTTTGTGCAAGGAAGAACAGAAGGAGCCCAGCCAGTGCCCTGCAAAATGACCTCCAGCAGGCCACAAATGTGCAGAGTCTGCTCAAACGGTCAGAAACAGACTCTGTGAGGGTGGTATGAGGGCCGACGTCCACAGGTGGGGGTTGTGCTTACAGCCTAATACCGTGCCGGATGTTTGGCATTTGCCAGAGAACACCAAGATTGGCAAATTCACCACTGGCGCCCTGTGCTCTTCACAGATGAAAGCAGGTTCACACTGAGCAGAAGATGTGCAGATGTGACGGAGTCTGAAGACGCCGTGGAGAATGTTCTGCTGCCTGCAACATCCTTCAACATGACTGGATTGGCAGTGGGTCAAAAATGGTTTGGTGAGGTATTTTTTTGGAGGGCCATTAGGTACCAAGATGAGATCCTCAGACCCCTTGTGAGACCATATGCCGATGTGGTAGACCTTGGGTTCCTCCTAATGCAAGACAATGCTTGACCTCATGTGGCTGGAGTGTGTCAGCTGTTCCTGCAAGACAAAGTCATTGATGCTATGGACTCGCCCGTCCGTTCCCCACACCGAATGCAATCATCTCATCAGGAGCATGCCCAGGGTTTGTAGGGAGGTCATACAGGCACGTGGAGGCCACACACACTACTGAGCCTCATTTTGACTTGTTTTAAGGACATTACATCAAAGTTGGATCAGCCTGTAGTGTTTTTTCACTTCAATTTTGAGTGTGACTCCAAATCCAGACCTCCGTAGGTTAATAAATTTGATTTCCATTGATCCTTTTTGTGTGATTTTGTTGTCAGCACATTCAACTATGTAAAGAACAAAGTATTTAAGTATTTAATAAGAATATTTCATTCATTCAGATCTAGGATGTGTTATTTTAGTGTTCCCTTTATTTCTTTGAGCAGTGTATATATCTCAATACTCAAATAAAACTGTTTTTATATGCAGGATCACGATCTGTAAAAAGATATTGTACTGTAGACATAAAAAATGGCCAGTTGACCCATTATTGACAAGTATGTAAAGTGTTGTTAAATTTGAAGCGGCATATGCAACCTCATGACCCATAAAAACAAAGGCGTAAAACTCAGCCTATGGGGTAAATGTTGAACAATAAAAAAATACCCACTTGATCGTCTTATCCCTGGGATCTATAGCATTTTTTTCCTGTGCCTTTCTTTCTATTTTTTTCTTTTTTTCTCTCTCTGGCTGGCCTTGACCCACATGAGCAGATACTGATAATAAATAATAAATACAGGCTTTTCAGATTCCTGTCATCTTCTGTTTGCTGTCCTCCTACTCCTCCTCTTCCTCCTCCAGTGGAAAAAGGGCAGAGTTGTCAGAGGAGTCTAGAACAGACATTTTTTCCCCCCCTTTTCTTCCTCCCAGCCAGTAAAAAACCATACTCGCATGAACAGTATGACACTGTCAGTCTGCAGTATTTGGGATGATAAAAGCTAACGTTCTATCAGATTAGCAAGCTGACAAATACTTTCCAAATTCCCCATTATTTCTTAGGATATAATATATACTTCAATAAACACAACATTGGGGCATGTAGTCACACTATATGGGGTACGTTTTAATAAAATCCATGCATAGCTCTCATTCTGATGGCACCCATTAACTATAGAGGTTTTTTCTAATGTATATTTTACAATTTTATATATATATATATATATATATATATATATAATTGTGTGTGGGTAAAACTTAAATTTATCTAGGTTAAGACTATGTTAAAGTTACATTAATTATCAAATTACTGTGAATATCTCAATGGATTTTAAAAGAAAAATGCATACAAATTCTCATCACATTATTCATTCGATTTAATCATTACCCTTAAATGCATTTACAAAAACAGCACAGGTGCCTTTGCAAATCTAAACCGAAACATTTCTCACAGAGCTGCATACTTATTACTGTGCTTTGACTCAGAAGGGTTTAAAGCACCGGCAGGAACAGTCCACTGGCTCTCTGAGCGCTCTGTGCTTCTCTGCTGAGCAAAGCCGAGCTGATTCCAGTGTGATAGTGCTGCTCTAATAAAAACACCATTTCAGGATAAGAATTGAATTTCACACATGGGTGCCCAGACACTACATATGTTTCTTCTTAATAAAGAACAACCACTCGTTCTGAAGAGTACAGGCCTCTGCAGCTCAGGGCTGACTCGACTTCCTTCTGTTTTTATACTGTTTTAATGTACTATAGGCTGGCATGCATTTGATTTACTCTTCATAGATCATAGACATACTACCATGCAAAAATTTGGGGGTCAAATTAATGAAGTAATAATAAATTAATACTTTTATTCCGCAAGGATGCGTTTAATTGATCAGAAGTGATCAAAACGTTTTTTTGATTTAAAAAAGATACCTTGCTGAAGTGGAAGTGCAGCAATAACCTCCATTTCTAGCACTGTATAGTTGTGAAATGCTATCTGTAATGAAATCAGGCCTTTGGAGCGTCACAAGATGTAACGGTATTTGAATGAACAAATAAAACGACTGAGCAAATGAAAACTTGACAGGGGCTGAATGCCTTTGTAAATATAGATGTATAATAAGGATTGACTGAGAAGGGCGGCGAGCCTCGTCTTTCAGGAGAACCGCAGTAACTGTCTGAACTAATCTTGCGCATTTGCATCATAAGTACGTTTGTAAATAGGTTTATCTGTGAAATCGTATTGCCCTTGTGAAATCTCAAATCATTGTGGCTTATGCAGCACAAACACGCAGAAGAGTGAAAAGACCTCAGATGAGGCAATCAAAGCCGACGCCACTTACACTAACTTTCATTCAAGAAATCTGTCATCTCCAGAGACTCACAAACAGAAAACAGCGATGTGTTTCTATAGATGCAGCAAACCTGAATTACCTGACCTCCTGCTTGAATGGCAGAAAAGGCTCCTTTGAGTCGTTGTGAGATTGTGCTGCAGTCACTATGCATTATGCATGTGTGGATTGTTGGGGAATTTTTCGAGTTGCAGATGAACCGTGCACTGATGGATGCAGACTTGCTTTCTAATGGGGGACGCGTCTCTGCTTGGGGCAGGCAAGAAGACCCTTGACGTGGAGTGGGAGGCACTCTTGGACATCGCTATGGTGGCTACTCCAGTGTCGTATTGCGTCTGTCGTCATTAAATGCATATTACCGTCATTATCGATCACAATGCGTGATTTGTTTAAATATGTATGTGGACTTTCCACACTGATCTCACTGTGATTAAAATATTTTAGTAGGTGTAATTCATACGAATGACCACCCCTAACCTAACCCTACCCGTTCCAAAAAGGCTGCAAAATCATGTTTCATAGGGATTCACTAGCACATGTGTCCCATGGGTTTGAACCCATGAACGCATGATCACATCTTGTCTTCTACCACATCACTCTACAGCCTGAGCCACAGCGAAACTTAATATGCTATTGTCCTGCTGCTGATAGGGGTGCAAGTGTAGTATACGCTCTGATGGGGCATATTTCGCTGCTATGTACAAACGACCTTTATGAGCATATTGGTTGGAGGACATGTTGTGATATAATAACAATAAAAGAACATCAAGGTTAGTTACCCAAAAATAAAAAAATCATTAATTACTCACCCTCATGTTGTTCTAACCTCGTAAGACCTCCATTCATCTTCAGAACACAAATTAGGATATTTTTGATGATATCAGAGAGCCATCTGTCCCTCCACAGACAGCAACACAACTCAAATGATCCCAGATCCAGAAACATTCTAGAAACACATAACAGTTGCAAATTAATGGGAATTAGTTCACAGTAGTAGTTGTACATGTGGACATGTAGTTACAAAGTTATAGATGTCTAAAAGAGAACTATCAAACTTAAGTGTAACCATTCACTGTTTTTAAGTTGATGTTAAAATGATGTTAATCTACTCTCCTGTCTGATTTGTTTGTCACCTAAAATTGGCAGATTCGGCATTATGATTGGTCAGAACAAACTCCTTACACAGACTTTTAAGAAGTGCCATAATTTGGAACTTTTCAAATTATGAAGACAGATAAATAATTTAATCATATTTTACTAATTTGTACACAACTTAATTGTCAAATTATGTTAACGGAATTGTCTTTTATCTAAAGGAAATACAAGTTTGTCAGTCACAAAAAAATAACATTTTGTCCCAAACTAGCTTTACTCTACCGATCCCAATTCCATCATAACCCTCTTACTTGCAACATTATCTATGAAGGTGTAACTTTGGTTTATATTGAATTTTTTTCTAGAAATCAGACTGTTTTGAGGCCTGTTCCAATTTATAACAGAGCCCCAACAATTACAAGCAAAAAAACAGCTCATATAATAGTTAGTTTGACATCTTGAGTTTGACAAATGAGCATTTTCTGAAGTTTAAGCACTTCCTTTCACTGACCAATTGTTTGGAAAAAGAAAAAAAAAAATCAGTTCATTATTTAAAGTTTCAAGCCTTATTTTGTGTGGAGAAAAGTGTCTTGTTAATGAACTGTGGCTGTATTGTTTCAGCTCTTTCTCTCTCTCTCCATCTCTGTCGCTCTCTTGGGGAACTCTGGGAGTACATAAACCTGTGACTCCGCGAGAGCCAACAATTGTGAAATCACTGTTCATGATTGCACAGTTCAGAACTCTGAGGCATTTCCAAGCGCAGCCGTGGAATCAAAGCTCAAATGAATCACGCCTCTCCGCTCATCCATTCAAATTCATGCTCTGTACAGTATGTGTGAAGTCTTTCTTTCCGGGCCGAGCTGTTGTTCGTATCAGTCTTGCGCAGACAGTGGCTGGATTGGGTTTAATTGCTGTGATGTGGACTTGATAGGAGCGGTTCTCTCTTTCCGACTCATTTTCTCTCCAGCAATTGCATTCCAATTAATAACACCCTGCGAGGCATTGCTTGTGGATGTGAATTGCATATGATTGCCCTGTCACTCACCATTCAGGGAGCTTTCTATGGATGTCAATGTCCTTGTCTCAACCAAACTATATTTTTTGCTCTTCAAATCTGCATATTTGTCATTGATTGATTGATTCAGCCTTTCAAAACAGGGAATGAAACTATCTTACAAAGCAAACAATAAACTCACCCATTTATTTAACATTTATAACCCTTGTGTTGTTCAATAAGAGGATTTTCTTCTTTTTTTCCACAGAAAATGCTATTTAATAAAGTTGCATTGGACTAAAAGTCAATAAATTTAACAAATTCCTAACAAAATTGTATCATTATTGTACTCTTTTAGAATTTTTCTCCAACCTTGTTAACCAACCTACACAAAATATTTTGTAAATCTCCCATTATTCTATATTATTATCAAATATGGAATTCAATCTTTTTTAAAGTGCCCCTATTATGCCATTTTAAAGGTGGATAATATTGTTTTAGGAGTCTCTTAAAACATGTATGCAAGGTCAAAAAAACACTTTAGTTTTCTCCATAGATTTAATTTTACCCCCTTTCTAAATGATTCGTAAACGACTCGTGTGAAGCATTTCGAAGAATGTAGGTAAACAGGGCCTTAAACTAATGATGAGACAGACAGACAAGCTGCATCAATCACAGTATTAGACTACATTAGGCCCACAGCTGAACAACAGAACTACAGAAACGCAAGTTAGCCAGTTACCAACACATGTGCAGGGTTGTTACACAACACGTACACAAATATGATCGCTAGAAAATACAATCATCAATTTTTAATCATACTTACAGTTAGAAGTTCAGAGGAGCAAGCCAGTCCAAATAAACTTGCACTGATCCATCTTTTAAGACCAAGCGTTTGGTGAACATCGCGTTTTACGATTGGAAAAGCAGTCATCAGTAAAATGACGCGAACACAACAAGAGATTGTACTGCTGAGGTGTTGTTGAAAAAAAATTAATGTTAATCACTTCTTTGTAGATTCATCTTTCAGAAGGACATATAAAACAAATTAACTCTCACAGGATACAGGGTCTTCTTCACATGATGTAATCCATGTGGAGATTGTACTGTTTGGGGGCGGGGCAAGTTGTTAGCGATGTAGAACGTGGGCAAATGTAGCAGGGTTTCCCTAGTGCTGTACCAACAGTTCAAGAATGAGGACCAGATCAGAAGACTATATTCGCTCATGA
>JAUMHP010000080.1:13581621-13598758 GCA_032361065.1 Enteromius trimaculatus
TTAGTAGTCAGTTACAGTATGGCTCACTAATTGAGGCCTTAATTTTGGTTTAGTTTAATGCATTTTGTACTTTTAATGTGGAAAAATATTTTACATTAAAGCCAGAAAATGGTCCTACGTGGTAGTGGTGACAGCATAGCAGAGAAAAACCCTGCGTGAACATCTCTAAAAGCGGTTGGTTTAGTGTATTTAATTATGTAAATAGGATTAGCTAGACTGTTCTTCTTCAAAAGCTAATGGAATTAACAAACCCAGAACCATTAAGTCGAATTGGAACCAGAATAGTTAAATCGTCGTTTTTATCTATTCGCATTAGACCACCACTATAAGCCGAGTGTGTGTATACATCTATTCTTTGCTCTTTCTTTTTCCACACGCATGTTTCACCAGCAGCTTGCACGTTTAATGAGGAATTTCATTTCTATTAAAGATGCAAATGTAGCCTTTAAAGGAGATTGAGATGCTGGGGTGAAGCTAGCATTCAGATGGCTTTATCTCACCGCTCTGTTCATTAGCCGAGTGTAATTGCGTTAGCACAAACGCGTTCGCCGGGAACGCGCATATCCGACTAGAAAGGTCACGCAGATGACACAGTGAAGGCGCGCACACACACACGTCTCATGCTTGACTTCATGACTTCATCTCTTGATAAGTCTTTTAAAATGAAAGCACCGCCACAGATGCTTGTTTGTATGCGTGCACGAGTAGGTGGCTGCAAAACAAGGAGTGAAGTTAGCGAAAGTGTAACGCTCAGCACACAAACGCTCGCAGTGTGGAGAGGAAAGCGGGCCAGAGAACGGCCGTTGCCCAATGATGCGATCCTGATGGAATGTGCGCTAGCGAGGCCAGAGGAACATGAAACACCATGAGCTCCGGAGCTACCGTTATGGGATTTGAAGTCTTTATGCCCCCTTTTCCCCCTGTAGTTTAAAGCATTGCACAGCCGGGATCGGTGGAGCGTTTCACATTCTGATCCTGGCACGAGTGTTAGCTTGGCATTTGCCGCGGATAATTGTAGCTGGCTTAGAAATGACGTCGTAAATCGTAATTGCGGAATTTACAAAAAAAAAAAAAAACACTTTGATTTGCAGGCGTGCTCATCATAATAAAGTCGATTGCACAACAGATGAGAGCGAGCTAATGAAAGAGGCTAAGATGCGACGGGCGTACTTCTGCGACGGGCTGAAGGAAATAACCGAACGCTTCCCAGGAGGGAGAAAGCTTTTTATTGATGGCTGAACTTTGAGTCAGCAGTGTTTGCGTGCATTTATTGGCTCTGTGGGAGCTGTAGCCCAGACACTGAGGTGTGGTAATGGACGTGGATCTATTAACACAACCAGAGAAGGAACGGGATGTGTCTGTTTTGTCTGAGTTTGTTGTTTGTGGGTGTTGCAGTTGGAAACACTGTGATTTTTTTTATATTCATACTCTCAGTTCTTGCATCGATTCATTCATGACATGTTTGCGCATGTGCGTGCAACCTCGCTGTGCAAATATGCTTAAGTGGTCACAATACATGGTATTTAATAGTCTACCACAGCAGAAATTAAGATGCTATTGTGCACATTCTTTTAGAAGTTAAATTAATATTATATAATGTTAATATAGCTATTAATTATACATTCCTGTAGCTCAAACAGTAGAGAATGGTGCCAAGGTCATGGGTTTTTATTTAATTCATCTTTTTTTTTATTTAGTGTTTTATATATTCTTTCATATTTTTTATTTAATTTGTTTTGTGTTTTATTTTATTGGGATTTATTTGTTTTATTTTACTGTTAATAATTGTTACATTTTTAATGTAATTTTTACTTATTTTTATTACAATTTGTTTTATTTTATTTTGTTATTATTATATAAATTTGTTTTGTCCATTTTATTTTATTTCTATTTTATTTTACTTTAAATTATCTTACTTTTTGTTATTTATTTTTAGCTTATTTACTTTATTTTAATTATTTCATTTTAACTTTTTAAAATATTTTAAATGATTATCTTTTATCCATTCACTTAATTTAACCTTTGCTTTATTTGACTTTTTATTTGTTATTTGTTATTTATTTTATTATCATGTTTTTACTCATTTGACTTTTTAGTTTATTTAACATTTGTACTTCATAGCCTACTTTTAAACCTTTTATTAATAAATTTATTTTATTTTAATTTGTACTATTGATTTGTTACCAAAGTGCAGGAACCCATCATGGTTGTATGAGGCATGTTTGTGTATATACTCTATATGGATGACTTGAAGTCATATTACGAACCATATGTTTTCTTACATAAATATCAGCATCGTTGCTGCATGTGTTAATCTGCTATGACTAGGTGTCTTGTAGTGTGAGTTTGCATAAGGTTGGTGACAGTTTTGTCATCCGGGGCAGGGTTAACATAAGTACATCCAAACTGCTGTGGTAGCAACATTTACTGCAACGTAAAAAGAGCTAGTGATTAGACTTGATGGCTTTTCCCTTGGAGTGTCTTGTCTTTTCCCATAGTTCACTATTTATGCCCACTGTGACCTTATGAGCCTGCATTTCTTCTCTAATTTAAAACAAGTCTGCAGTGTTGTGGAATTCAGTCCACATGACAACACATCAGATCTTGGAATGGATTTTAGGAGTCATGTAAGTTTAGTTCCACATCATATAGTGCACTATGTATCCACATAGTTAAGCCATTATTATTTCTCATACATGTTTTTCAAAGCTCGCTTATGCCTATGTACAAGCCATGTTTTAAACATGGGCACATAAGTCATCCTACATTTATATTTAGGCTACAGATATGAATTATTAACAGTGTGGCATATTGAGTTTGATTTTTAACTGGTGGGCAATAAAAAAAGTGAAAACAATTCCCACTTCTTTTGCTGTTGACCTCACAGGCCATGCGTCCAATCAAAATCTAAAGTATTTTGGCACAAATTTGATTGTCACTCACTAGAAATTGGTCAAATTAGACAGATGACAGAATGAATGTGTGTTTGAGAGATGCCCATGCTGAAACCATGAACAAAACAAATGTAACCCAGAATGCACTTGGACAACATGAACAAGCCGACTACAAATTATTGGCTGCCGAACACATAAACCATTGACATTTTTAAATTTAGACTGTCATGTTTAAGCAGTTTCATTGTAATATTGATGTCACATTAATGTAAAAAAAAAATATATATATATAAAACAGCGTTGAGGGTCATTTGGGTACAGAAGAAAAAAACAAAACCAGTTGTGAACTTAATGTGCCATGCAAATTAAGAGCCACTGTTTTTTTCTTCCCAAAATGCACCTGTTAATTTGGGGTGCTGTTAAACCCGCTGTGTGATGTTGTTGGTGGTTTGGGGGGCGAGGGAGGGGGCAGCTGTCATGGTGTCAGTGGGTCACACGCTAAGGAGTGACGCTCTAAAAGGAGGACAGTGTTCTCTGATTTTGGCACATCCACAGTGCAACAGGCCTGGCGCACAATCACCTCCTCAGTGTCCTTTACTCCTGCAGACACCGGGCCCTCCCCGCTGCACGGCCATTAGTCAAACCCAAACAATACCCACCCTCAGCACGAGAGAGCATGCTGTAGAGTTAAACAGCCTGAATGGAGGCGGAGTGCGACTTGCGGTGGTCATTTAAACGGGGCAGGTCTCGCCTGGCAGTATTAGATTAGCAATTAGCAATCAGTGAGAAACCGTGCAAATGTTTTGTTTAGCATATAAGCCATCCCACGTTGGTGTTTGATTAACTTGGAATACAAGTTATGTATATATGAATATCGCATTGAAATTGACTTTGAAAAAATCTTATTTCTTATTGACTTATTTGTCATGATTATTGATATTCCATAGAAATACTGTGCCTTCACTGGATGGTGCTTTTTTAAAGAACATACTGCCTTGTCAGCTGATGAAACATTTTTCTGAAAAACCTTTCATAGCCTTGTTTTCATCCATGTAAAATTCAGTATGGCATCTAACCTGACCAAGTTAAGTTACTAAAGTTATTATTCTTAGCACATTTCTTTTAATATTTGTATTTTTTCCAAGTTCATCAAGTATCTGTTATGTTCTGTTATTTTTGTTGTTCGTTTTATTGTTTAGCATGTGAAAATTGATTAGCAAAGCAATAGCTGCATACCTGTCAACTAACTGCGTTATTTGAGGTCGCGATAAGGCTTTAGTCTGTAGCACAGATTGGCTAATCAAATAAAAACATTTGTGTTGAATACAATGATTAAATCAGTAACCTTAAGTATAAGCAACAGCAGTTAGGGTTGTTTTTATAATGCAAGAATTGCCAGTAATATTGCATGCTAACATGTAGCGTTCCAACCCTTATTAAAGTTAACCATGGCTTTACTTCAAACGAAACCAAAAAAACATGTTTTTAGTTATAGCTTTGTTATATTAACCATAGTTTAACCATGGTATTTGTAGTAAAACTGTGATATAAAAAGGGAATCAAATTTAGTTGTAGAGTCCAGAGGTCAGGATTCATGAAAATCTTCTTAGGCTTTGTTTACACTTAGGTATGTTTTAAAGTTAAGTTGTTGGTCTGAGCCGGTTTAAGTTGGTCCTTTGCTGGTTTATGCTGGTCGGACCAGTTTAGGACCAGCACGTGGCCACTTAAGAACCATCATAAATCAGCAAAGGACCAGCATAAACCAGTTCAAACCAGCATCCCAGCTTCAAATCAAACCTAACCAGCATATGCTGTTTTTTTTCAGCAGGGAGAGTCCTAAAGATGTCATGCCATTTCTTAAGTTACTGTAAATTCTAAAAATGTTCCTATGAGCAAAAAAACTAAAGTGAATTCAGCCCCTGTCCTACATTATTTCCTTCTGAATATTTTGCCTCGCTTGTTAAATGTGCTGCAGATGCAGTTTCTTGTCATCAACTCTCACTGGAACACTTACTATTTGGCTGTTTTTGCTTTTTAAAATATGTGTACATTAGGCTAAACTAAGGAACTGCAGAAATTGCAGTCCTTGGCGCATTTTAACCACCATTGTTGCTGTCAGCTCTTTATTTCTCCTTTTCTCTCTGTCATTCCCTCGGCCAGTCGCACACTAAGGGCCCACTGCATCTCTTTAAACCGTCTTCTTCATAACACTCGCAATCTGTGATTTACCATCGAAGATTGGCTACCTAGACTGAAACAAACTTGCGATGCTGTATCATCTATTTAGCCGAAAGAGATGAGATGTGGTTCCAAGGCTCTGTTTTGCAAATCATTTCCCGCTGTCAACAAGTCATTGTTTCCTCTATCATCCCCCTGTGATCACAGACACAGTGTAGCTCTGCTAAAATATCACTTTCATTGGAGGTCTCGCTGGATTGAGGCTATTATTGCTTTTTTAAAATTGGGGGCTAAATCGAGGCTGTCTCGGTTTAATATCTTGACTTAAATCAGAATATAGCCTACCAGTGGTGGTGTCGTACAGTTCGTCTAATATCATTGCAAATATGTAACTTTTTTTTTTTCTAGTGCTCATGCAAATGTTTTTCTCGCTGCTTATCAACGTGTTCCAGTGGTTTGTTGGTGAATGCCTGGCTTAACACTAATAATCTTTATATATTTGTCCTGCACAGATTTTTGTTTTGTGTGCTAATTTTATTACACTAATCTGATGTTTTAATTTGATTACATAAATTGGATTAATTATTATGGATTTATATTTGTTATGCAGTCCAGAATCTGTTTTTCATGTTTAGACACTCGATAATGCTGCTGGTGAAAGAAAAGAGAGGAGTGAAAGAGAGAAAGGAAAAAAAAAAAAGGGGAAGCATTGGCAAAATAGACAGACAGGCAAAATGAATGAATGGCAGACAGAAAGAATGAAGATTTTAAGACAGCAAGACATAAAGAAAGAAGCAGAACAACAATAAAAAAGCCTAGCTTGTGGGTGTTTGTGGATTAAGGCCTCTATGTATTGATGTATGTGAGTGTGTCTGCGTGCTTGTAATAGAAAGCAGATCCGGCTATGCGGAGCCTCTCTGGGTGGTTTAGTTGTGGCCATCACTGAGTCTTGCCTTCTACCCCACAATGCTCAGCAATGTGACCTCCATGTTAAAGAGGCGCTCTGTATAAATTTGCTTAAGTATGAGGTGCCGTTTTCATGGCTTGTGCTGTAATTTATGTGCCACAAGCAATAAATCATCGCGGATACCTTGGTCCCGGCAGCCATTTTCTGAACCGGGCAGGTTTTGCTATCCTGAAGGTGCCATGCAACTCCCATACCTCCTCTAATTGATTCATCCAATTTCACCTTTATCCTTGATGTGGGCCTGTTTGGAGCAAGTGGGTGGGATGTCCTAATTGCCGTATCCCATGCAAATAGCATTGCGGTGAAGTGTTATAAATTGCAACACGTGTGTTACTGCAGCAGTTTCAGATTATCATAATATCTCTTTTTTTGGGGGGTTTGTTTTCATTTTCTGAGATAAAGTGGACACTTGGATCTGCATTTAAGCAGCTTCGGCTGCCTCATTAGCATATCTTTGTCCCAGATAAGTCAAAACTCTGACAGCTTTGTTTTTGTAGTGTGTAATGGGTCAGGTGCAGCATAGCTAAATTCAGTTTTAAGTGTGTTGTGGAGTTATTTAGTTAGTTACTTGATTATTTATAGGCAATATTTTCCAAGTTTTTTTTTACTGCTGGGAATTTGCTCTGACAGTGTCCCTGTTTCACAGAGCCAAAAAGCACCTCGGAGTGCTGACTCTGAGTCAGTTGAGCTGAGAAGAGCTCAGCTGTGATGATCAATACAGAGGAGAGAATTTTGGACCCCTGTCAGCACACTACATTAGACAGCAAATATGGTGAAACAGTATAAAGCTCAGAATAGCTGAAAATCGGACTCGTTTAGCAGGCGTTCTTTTTGAGTGCCTCCAATTACTCCATTTTTATTTAGTTTTTTTGCAGTTGTGTCAGTGTATTAGGTCTGGGCCATTTTTTTTCCTGCAGTATTGCATGTGCTTGCCAAATGCATTGATACTTTAAACTTGATTTAAATGCCTTTTCCCCAACAATATCCAAATAAAGAGTAATATGCATTCTTGTAGCTGAAACAGTAGGCTAGGTCATGGGTTCGAGCCCCAGGGAGTCACTTTCAATATTGATGCCTCATAACAACAGTTTTAATTAATAAACAAACTATTAATTAAGTATGAGACAAAAAACATACTGTTCAACAAAACAAGAATGAAATTTGGAATTCTGCCCAGATGATGTGTATCGTGTAGGCCTGTCTGGAACATTACATTATGTTGATGTATGTGTATATGTATCTGCTCTCTCGCACACCTGTTTTGTAGTTTGTGCATGACAGTCAGCTCACAGTATGGCTCACAGCACCGAGCGGTGAATGAGACCCAGAGGCAGTCTCCTCGCTCAATAGTCTTGTGAAGTGAGATAAATGTCATCTGAGATACAATGATGCTTCTGTTTTGAACACTGGAGAAGGTCACAGCAGCAGACAGTCCCCGCTGCTGGCTAGATGAGAGGCCTGAGATTGCCCTTGTTTAAGTGGCTTTGCACTCTGAGGATGTAGCTGGACACCCAGAGCTCCTCTTCATCGCCCATGATCACATGAATGTCATTAGACTTTCAATTAGAACAAATTTGATGGATAGTCTCTCTTTCCGCAGCTCTGTGGTTGAGGGCATGCTGTCGGTACTGTGGTATTTCAAAACCCGCGGTTCAAGGAAAGTGCTTTTGTTTTATGCGAGGTCAACTTGAATCGCTTCTCTGAGCAAGCGTAAGGAAATGAGAATGTTTATTGCTGGCGCTTCTAAGCTTATGACGTTCTTCAAGGTGAATTGGTAAACTAGTCTACGGTTATGGCATCGCTCACTTTTTCCTCTTTCCTCTTCTCATCTGCTCTCTGCTGCTCTATTCTCTTTCCTTTTTGTGCCAGCTGAGTTGGCACAGACTGTGTGAAATATGTAGGGGCACAGCAGGTCTATCAGACAAGTTCTCAGTGTGGAGTTTGCGGAGTGCACTGCTGTCTGCAAGCTTGACACACTCATTAAATGTTGTATAGGATTCCACCCAGGGCCCCACTGCAAGATATTTATGTTTATGTATTATGAGCTCTTTTTCTCTTGGGCAGGCAGAACTTTTAAACTCTAGTCGAATCAATAGACAATGTTCTATTCTGTTTTTCTCCCAGCACTCATGATGTGTTTTCCTACCCTTGCAGGGCTAGCGGCCATGGCGCTGCAGATGATGGTGTAGACGACAGCTCCGTGCCGAGAGAGAGAGCAGAAAGGACACTGGGTCAATAAGTCGCTCTCCTCATCGCAGACTGACAGACGCTGTCCAGGTTTTTTTCCAGGCCAAGGATCACAAAGGTGAACAGATCACCTGGCTTACCGCTTTCTCTCAGAAAGATATTAAAAAAATGCTGCCGTACGGGAGGAGGCCCCTTCCCGCCTCTCTTCGCGAGGCATTCCTCCTCCTTTTCTTCCTCTCGTTCGTCCCTCAACTTGGGGGGCTCGAGGTTAACCTTTCTTCCTTCCGGACCTTTATCCCACCAGAGGGAGGGCTTACACATTTGGTTGTCCATAACAAAATGGGCGAAGTCTACGTCGGTGCTGTCAATTGGATCTACAAGCTCTCCAGCAACCTGACCAAACTCCGAAGCCATGTTACCGGTCCTGTGGTGGATAATGAGAAATGTTACCCACCACCTGGTGTTCAGTCTTGCCCTCACGAGCTATCACAGACTAGCAATGTCAACAAGCTGTTGCTTCTGGATTCAGGACAGAACAGGCTCATTGCGTGCGGAAGCACCTCGCAGGGTATATGCCAGTTCCTCCGACTGGATGACCTCTTCAAACTTGGAGAGCCGCATCACCGCAAGGAGCACTACCTTTCAAGTGTGTCCGAGGCCGGCACTATGTCAGGAGTGGTTATTAGTGGAACTCAAGGTGAAGACAGCGGCAAATTGTTCGTAGGTACACCCATCGAAGGAAAATCTGAGTACTTCCCAACTCTTTCCAGTCGTAAGCTGATGGCTAATGAGGAAAATGCTGAGATGTTCAGCTTTGTCTACCAGGATGAGTTTGTCTCCTCGCAACTCAAGATCCCATCCGACACCCTTTCTAAGTTCCCTACATTTGACATCTACTACGTCTATGGCTTTAGCAGCGAGCAGTTCATCTACTACCTAACTCTCCAGCTGGACACCCAACTCACCTCCCCGGATGCCAGTGGTGAACAGTTCTTCACCTCCAAGATCGTCCGCCTCTGTGTGGATGACCCCAAGTTCTACTCCTACGTGGAGTTTCCTATCGGCTGTACCAAGGATGGTGTGGAATACAGATTGGTTCAAGACGCCTACCTCAGTCGGCCCGGTGCCAAGCTTGCGCGATCATTGGGTATCTCCGAACAGGAAGAGGTGCTGTTTACTGTTTTTGCTCAGGGCCAAAAGAACCGGGCCAAGCCACCGAAAGAATCAGCCCTGTGCCTGTTCACACTGCGAAAAATCAAGGAAAAGATTAAAGAGAGGATCCAATCCTGCTACCGGGGCGAAGGAAAACTATCCCTGCCCTGGCTCCTCAACAAGGAACTGAACTGCATCAACTCGGTAAGTCACATTTCACTAACTATATTGTTGTATTAACAAGCAATATACCAGGTGCACTGTTGATTTTACTTCTGACTTGTTTGCAAATTAAAGAAAGTACCTTAAATCCCTCTGCTCTGTTCCAGTGTTGTAGATGTTGTAACATTCAATCAATTCATTATAGAACACATGTTATTTCCAGATCAATGGTGCAATAAAGCAGTTGGGAATATCTTGTCCATGTGCGTGGATGCATGCCCTGAGATTCTCACTGTTGTTTAACAGGGAAACCTCAAGTCAGATTAACTAGCCTAGCCACATAATTAGCTCAGTCCATGGGATTAGAGCCCTGTAACTCTCTTGCCTCATGTGTCCATTTCCTCAAGTGATAATTGATTTAAACTCTTAAAGTTGTCCTGCCTTTGTTGCCCAGGTCCTCTTGGGACCTTCATTCTGGTGTCAGAACAATGTGGACAGCCACAGAGAGGCTAGTGTGGATAGCTTATTTGCTAATCAACAGCGCTCTTAGCTGTGGCCTCTACACAGGCCGTCATAGGAAATAGCCAAGCCGGCAGTTCTACACCGAACACAATGCTCTAGCACAGAATGAGGGGATTATTCCCAGAGAACAGCCCAAATCCTCCTTTCTATTATATGTGCAGCATGTTCCTGGGTGATTCGACTGTACTCAGACATACAAGAGGAAACACATTTTGGCTGATGGAGCGAGTCAGAGACTTGTGAGAGTAATAAAAAATAGAAGGATGGAGCTGGTGATTATGAAAGAAAGGAAGATGAAGGGAAGTCAGGCAGATAAGGATCGAGAAAGTATGCCAACTTTGCTTCTCATGTAGTATTATGATATATTATGATGCAGTTTCAGTGATGTAGTTATTGTTTCACAATTCTTATGCCTTGACACCTCATGTTCAGTATTTTGTCATAACTCTAGTGGGTTATGAATTATTACATTTCTCTGACAACTTTTATTGAATGCCTCAAATGAGAAAATGTAATATTCGCTTCAGTTTATAAAGGCAATATGTGATCTGATCAAATGTTTAGTGGGACATACATCAAAGTTCTACAACTCAAACTAGACTGTAATTCATTTTACCATCCATCATATGCTGAATTGTAATCACCTATCAGACTACATATCACAGTTAGACCTGCTGTTATTCAGCTGTCATAGATTCTCTTTCAAAAGCAGGTTTGATTGAGTCCTCATGTTATCTTTTTCTTTTCTTTTTTGTAAATGACTCATCATATACCGAGTAATTTTATTCATCAACATTGTGCTTTTCGTAAAGAAAATTGATTAAAAAATTCCCAAAGAAAATAGAGAGAGCAATACACATTTCGTTCTTTTGTGGAACATGAAAATATATTTTGAAGAATAACAACTTTGGAACCCCTTGACCCTTATTGGGTGAAGACATCTTTTGTGTCCTACACAAGAAAGCAATGCATACGTGCATATGCTTGAAACTGCACGATAATGACAATAAATTACATTTCATCTGTTGCTTTGCCACAAACATCTATAATCTATAGTCTATAAGACTAATAATCTAGTGCTTGCTGAGAATGCAACACATACTTGTGTTACATTTCAAACCGGCTTCTGGCCCATTTTGGAAATTACATTTGCGTGTATTGTGTGAAATGTTTTGGGTTTTACTTTGCCTTGTTGTCTTTATAGTGAATTGTGGGTAGTGTGAACCATATGTTCTAATGCAGATTTTGATGGTAGCGGCCACAGTGGTAGACTCTGTCGGCGAGTAACTGACAGTGGCATTAACGATAATAACTGCTGCCATTATAATAACGGGCCTGGAGCAATCTGCCTTGGTAATGATGGCGGCACGGCTGGCTGAATTGGATGAAAAGATAACGCTCTGAGGGTTCTCCACCGGCAAGGAGATTCCAGCTTATGAATAATTCACCCTCACTCACCTTGTGTTATTCATTTATAGCCCATCACAATCAACGCATGATCAAAAATCCCTCTGCCTCCGCGCTCTGCTTACAAGCAATTAATGTTGTCATTTTCCAATCACAAAGCACACTTTCATAATTCAGAAGGCTTTGGGAGAGACACACGTGCAGACAGACGGAAAGCCGACTGGAGCAGGAACAGTGGCAAGGGATGTGCGCTATTCGACAGACAGTAAGCGCTTTTGACGTCTTTCTTCTGCCCACCTGTCCCGTTGCTCATGGTAAAGCTATGCATATATGTAAATGAGAAACCGTACATGATGGTGCTTGATTACCATCTGCGACACTGTGTTGCAATCCATCAAAAACACGTCAGCAGAGTCAAATAATAATCACACACAGACTTCTCTATTCTGCTTCTTATGCAGGCTGCAAGTAGTACTTTTTCACTGTTATTCATTTCACTGGCCTTTTCTTTATAAAATAACTGACGTCTATAATGGACACTTTTGTTCGTACACAGCAAGGGCCTCTAATATGATTCAATACAGCATTATGATGCAGTGTTTAGAGGCACCGTGCATTTGGAAGCTGAAGACTGAATATGTACTTTGTTGCCAAAGTGCCCTATTCAGATGCTGGTGTGAGTTTTTCTGAAATTTTCAAACCTATTGATCTACAGGATATAGAGATTATTATGCTGGATATTGGCGTCTCTCCGTCTGTTTCCATGCGGCTTGCGCGCCAGACTCTCCTCCAAATCTTCCGAATTTATGGTGGCTGTAACAACACAGGAACTTTTAAAAGTTCCAGGTCACCTTCTGTGCCAGATGCAAGCTGGTTTCCAACCATCTGAATTGTGCACGTAAAAAAAAGGAGGGGGGGGGGGCAGAACAAAAACATATTAGCATTGCTAATGAGTTTTTCAGTCTGTCCACAGGTGATATTAATGAGCACAACAACTGCACACAATAACAACTCACCACAATACACACTCGTCACTTCCGTACTTGAGAAAACAGTGCAAATCACTCTCCCAGGAAAACATGGCGTCATTATTACACGACTTTTAGCTGATTTTGTGTCTGGCATTGAGACAAATTGTTGTTCGACTGATGAAAGAAAAATACGCCAGGACCGACTCCTCACCCTTCGCTCTTTTGCATAATTACATTATCACTTATCTCAGTTGATCACTTGCCTGGTGATTTTGATTGCTAGCAGTTATCCTTCTTGTGTTGCTTCTGTTTTTCCCTCAGACTGAAGGCGGAAAGATTTTCTGTCTTGTCTTTTAATCTCCGATGCTATTGAAAACTTCCCCAATGAAATACTTTGGGATTTAATCATGACATTGAATACCATTTGCTTGCTGTTGGTGTTCACTCGAGTTCTATTTGACTCTCTTGCGGAACTGCTCAAGGAAATGAGAGAACAAGTCCATGCGGGAGCTCTTCACAGACAGGCAAAAAAGATATTGTACTGGATTACACTTTAATGGCTTCCCATCTGTGCCTCCATCCCTGTAGGGTATTGATCAGAGATGACTGGATATTGAAAAATCATATAGATGAAACTATATCCACCTCAATAGCCTTGGGGCTAATCGTTTTTCCATAGTCTTATTTATTGTGCTCTGTAACACAGGTTTGAGATTAAGGGAATCCTCTGCAGATTTTTCTTCCTTAAAGGGAAAACAAAGAAGGAAAATTGACTGTAAATATCTGTTCTTTCCGAATGGGTGCTCCACAATCATTTTTCATTTTCAGAGACCCAGAATGAGTACTGATACTTTCTAATATTTGCTGATACGATAAAGGCCCAGTTTTAAGATTCTGAATTAGTCCATAAAGTGAAGATAGTTTAGACCTAGGGTATTCATTTATTTAAATTATTATGAAATGATCATTTTATCATTTAAAATGATTTAGCTATTTATTTAAAATATCTAAATATTTAGTCACTACTTTTATTCTTATTCTCATTCTTATATTTACACTTAATTTCTTATTTACTACTTTGAAGAAGCAAGCAAACAGTACTTCTTTACTGTTTTATTGAGTATAAGTGCATGATCTCATTATTCTGTGCTATAGTATTATTTTAGTGCCTCCCTGTGAGGATGGTAGCATTGTGAATGCACTTGTAATGGGGCGAAATTAGCATTTCCTGCTTCTTTGTAGCTTTAACATAAGCTATTCAGATCAAAGTAGGCCTTGAGAGCGGCCAAATAAAGTGCAGACAACTGTATGAGCTCTCTGATGGTAATTTTAAATCAATAAGTCAGCCAGTTAACTGGGTAGTAAGAAAAATGACTCTCCACCCCCCCGCCGTTCCCCAGCCCTTCAGCTGGCGACTATGTGTGTAGGTTGCAAATCTCTTAACAGGTCAGGCTTGGAGTGCTCCCCATCTAATTGTCGGTGTAATTATTTATTGATGTGTGTTTGTGTGGGAGCCGCGTAGAGAGTGTGTGTGGGATGGTAGGTGGTTGTGATCAAGCGCGCAGTGTGTGTGTTTGTGGGTGTGCGCTTGTGTGCGGCGCTATTTGCCAGGCTGCGCGTGCAGCTGTATTTGTTGTTTCCTGTGGTGGTGGGCAATGGGATGGATCCAGAGAACATCAGTCTATTTCATATTCCACAAAGGCTTAAAGACAACCGCATACACTAGCTGGGAAAAACCAGTACCTGCTTGGATTTAACCAGCCTGCGTTTGCAGGGTTGCTTCTGGTTTGGTTCTGCTAAGATAGTCAGCCAACACTTTTTCTGTTGATGTTGTTTGATGAAGGAAGTGCTGCTCGTTAAGTAAGTTCAGAAGACTAAAGGTGTGTTCACACCAAAAGTGAATTTACTACTATTAACTACTATTACTACTATTAAAAAAAAAACACACAAAAACAATAATAAAAAATCCCCGAACCAAACATGTCAAAAAGCTCTTCATTGATTGGCTTCCAGTTGAGTTGAAATTTTGAGGTGAATACTGCGAGTTGGGAGTTTGATTCTCTTTTGGTGTTAATTATTTGCATGATTTTGTTTTTGGTAAACCCACCGTAAGTATTTATTAAATAATAAATACTAAAATTATACTTTTTGTCATTTGTTAGGAACACTTTAGGAATTTATTTTAAAGCATTATACAGGTGAACATATATAAATATATATTTGTAATATATATACTGTACACACACACACTGTATATTATAAAAAGTTGTAACCAGAGTAAAAAAAGTATTGTAATATTTGCAGAATGGTTTTTGTTGTTTGTCATGTGTTTTGATGAATTTAACTTTCTAAATGTGTAACGATTAATTAACAATTAATAAATATTATGTTATAGCTGTTGTTCATTACAACATAGATAAGCATTTTAAGGTATATTACAAGACAATGCATTAAAGATGCCTTTTGCATTATATATTCAAGTAAAGTGCTACTAAATATTTTTCATTAATTCAATATTTCATGTCATTCATTAATTTTTATGAATTTATTAAATGTATACATTTTTACATATTTAAGTCATTTTTACTAAAATTGTGAAGTTTTACTGAAATTTTACAGTTCATTCTTATCTTTATCTAATTTTTCATTAATATGTTTTAATTGTCATAAGGCACATTTGTCTAATTTTTGGCTTCTTTGACTAGCATTTTTCAAAACGATTTTCTTGACAATTTCTTGAAAATTCAAGTATACCCTTGAGCAACATTCCTAATAACCAAACCAAATATTCTATTGTCATATTTCAGTTTGAGGTTTGAATAACTCATTAGCCATTGCAATCTATTTGTAAAAATGAGTTTGCAATGGAATGACAGTTAAGTTTTGATCCCGGATCAACTCTTTACTTTACAAGATCAAATTTACTTGTCCTAGCACTGTCAGAGAACCTCAACCCCAAGTTTTGCTGATTTAGCTACTTAAAGCAATAGTTTACCCAAAAATTAAAATTCGGACATAATTTACTCACCTTTAAGTAGTTCCAAACCTGTATAAATTTCTTTGTTCTGCAAAGAACACAAATGAGAATATTTTGTAAAAAACGTTTGTAACCAGGCTGGTTTGGTCACATGACTTTCATAGTAGGAAAAAAAAAATACAGTGGAAGTCAACGGTGACCCAAAACAGCCTGGTTACAAACTTTCTTCACAATATCTTCCTTTGTGTTCGGCAATACAAAGAAATTCATACAGATTTGGAACTTCTCAAGGGTGAGTAAACGATGATAGAAATTTTTTTTTTTGGGTGAACTATTCCTTTCAGAATCTGAACATCAGCGCTGACTGCGGCTTGACCAAGTGACATGCTTTTGGATCAGCTTCCTTGTTGGTTGTACAACCAGTGAGTTGTTTTTAAGTTTAAACAGAATTCTTATTAATCTAGCATTGCTTAAAAAGTCTTGGGGTAGGTTAAGATTTGAGACCATTTGACCACAATGTTGTTCTAGGAACATCACATGCAGTTCTTGGCAGCAATATGTTCACAGGTCTTTTCAGCTGGGTCAGAGAATGACAATTCATCTTGATATTATGCGGTAAATAATTCTCAGCTATAATCTTGTGATTTCTGCAGTGCAGATGAATACTTGCTAAATCATTATGACTTATGGCCAGCCACTTTTGGTAAGCACATTTCAGAGCATAAGTAGCATGACCTGGAAAGAAAGATGGTGAACCACTTTTGAAAGGACAAAGCCATTCCTCATTCCTGGCACCTCGACCAAAGCTGGAGAGCCAATGGGAGTTTTGTGACACTCCGAAGAGGTCATGGTGGCTTTTAGAACTTTATTATTATGTTTTTTTCCTCCATCTTGAAGCTAGCTGTTGTCTGAGATGTTTCTAGCAGGCATTTTGCGTGCAAATGTAATGAGGGGGTGTATGATTAGATGATGGAGCATTACTGGACGCTGAGGTCAGAGGTTCCAGGAAAACATGAAATGTTTTGGGTGTATAATGAGGATTGGATGTCCCTTCTGGGTGCTGTCACAATCATGCAACTTTTGTTTTTAGAACAGAACAAATGCTTCTCACTAATGGAAACCAACAGTTACTGCTTAAAATGCCGAAATGACTATGCTCTTTGTTCATGTGAAGTGAGAAAGACATGGTTTGTTTTATTATGGTGTGCTCTAAAGGCTTCGTTAATTCTGTGTTTCAATAGACAATGTTTGTGAGTCAAGTACCTTCGTCTGACGTCAGACATTTAAAGCCCTGATTTTGCTCCTGGGAGACATACGTAGATAACTGTGGTACAGTACATTTAGCAAATGAGCCTGTAGATGTGATTTGATTCTTTCATTGATATTTTCTACCAAACAGATTGTTTATTATTTCCATTTTGGCACTAAAGAGAGCTTAGCAGCTAGGTTTGATCCACAACTGCAGCATTCAACACAGCAAAGCATATTTGGACACTTAAGCCAGGTTTTTATTTAATTTTTTTGTAATATTTTTGATGGCAGGGACCCCTTCTGTGTACTATGGGACCTCTTTATAAAAAGGTAGCTATAAGTGTCATTATTAGTAAATGGCCCTATGTGTGTGTGTGTGTATATATATATATACTACGTTCGCCGTGCGTTTCCCTGAAAATAATTGCACACCTCAGAACGTTTGTCAGCCAATCAGATTCAAGCATTC